>CM037791.1:820669-870669 GCA_021229015.1 Solen grandis
CTAAAAAAGGACTTCAAATAATTGAGATATTGCTTATTAAACATTTTCATATAAAACGCCCCCTGGCGGGAAAATCAAAAGAAAAATGAAATTATCTCGACGTTAGGATCATCTTCAAATACGTGGTTATTACTGATAAAAGTTTCATAGATGTGGCTCTTCTCACCTCGGAGCTATGCCGTTCACAAAAAAGGGAAGAAAAATAAAAAAAAAAAAAAAAAAAAAAAAGAAACAGAAGAAGAACAATAGGTTTTCGCACTGCGATGCGAAAACCTAATAATTCTACTTGAGGCTGAAAGCCCTAATAAAAGTTTGAAGATGCCGTTATAACAAAGGCAATGTGCTTATCGGTCCTGGTGTACACCATTGCATCCTAAAATGCACCTCATTCTCTCAAATACGCATCGCAATTCACCTTTCAACACGGGCACTCTTTCCTGCGTAGGAACGTCCGGATCGTGGGTAACCAACCCAATAACCGCCTTCTTCTCTTACGTCAGATTGCTAGATTTTCGTATACAAGCCCTTATCCGAAAAAACATGAATATCTGCCATGTTTGTTGACGGAATCACTTGAAATTTTCAGGACATTTTGCACATTGTAGTCTACGGCATTCTTTCAAATTTCAACTTCAAACATCAACTTGTCGATTGTATATGATTTTTTAAATAATTTCTGCTTAAATATGCATGAAAGCATAATCACGTGACCAAACAAGTATTCCTTGCAGTATACATCACTTCACTTTTCAGTGTGTTAATGCTGAAGAAATCATAATTTTTGACTCAAAGTTCATGAAACTACAGCGTTTCAATTTCATTAAAAGTACACTTTTCGCCTTTCTGTCATAACTCAACCAATTCAACCCCGATCTTCAAAAACTAAACACCAATGGAAAGATCTCTTCACGAACTAAAACTTTTATTCATATACCTTCTTTAATATATTTCTAGATTTGAAGCTTTTTTGTGCCGATAAAAATAAAAATAATCGGTATTATGACCTTGACCTTTGCATATTTTCATCGTTTTTTACGATGAGTTTATTTGTATTATTTAAATGCATAAACAGTGAAAACATGATCAAGATTGAACAAAAAATAAAGGCAGGAGCAGCAAGAAAGAGTAAACATACGGATTTACAATTGTTTGATAAAAGGATCAAACTTTGGACTGAAGTAATTTGATCAAATGAAGTCCGATCTTCCAAAACTAAACACCAATTGAAAGATCTCTTTAAAGACTAAAACTTTTGTTCATATACTTTTTATAAAATATTTTTAGATTTGGGGCTATTTTATGCCGATAAACATAATAATAATTGGTATATGACCTTGACCTTTGCATATTATGGGTGATTTTTTTTCTATGAATTTATTTGTTTTATAAAAATGCATTAACAGTGAAATAATGATGAAGATTGAACAAAAAGTAAAGTCAGGAGCAGCAAAAAAGAGGAAACATATGGATATACAATTGTTTGATAAGAGGATCAAACTTTGGAATGTGGTAATTTGATCAAATGAAGTTCGATCTTCAAAACCTAAACACCAATGGAAAGATCTCTTTACATACTAAAACTTTTGTTCATATACTTTCTATAAAATATTTTTAGATTTGGAGATATTTTATGCCGATAAAAAAAATAATAATTGGTATATGACCTTGACCTTTGCATATTATGCTTGATTTTTTTTTCTATGATTTTATTTGTTTTATAAAAATGCGTAAACAGTGAAAGAATGCTGAAGATTGATCTAAAAATAAAGTTAGGAGCTGCAAAAAAGAGAAAAAATACGGATTTACAATTGTTTGATAAAAGGATCAAACTTTGGACTGTCGTAGTTTGATCAAATGAAGTCCAATCTTCAAAAACTAAACTCAAATGGAAAGATCTCTTCACAAACTAAAACTTTTGTTCATATACTTTCTATAAAATATTTTTAGATTTGAAGCTATTTTGTGCCGATAAAAATAACAATAATTGGTATATGACCTTGACCTTTGCATATTTTCATCGTTATTTACTGTGAGTTTGTTTGTATTATTTAAATGCATAAACAGTGAAAAAATGATGAAGATTGAACAAAAAAATAAGTTAGGAGCTGCAAAAAAGAGGAAACATACGGATTTACACTTGTTTGATAAAAGGATCAAACTTTGGACTGTGGTAGTTTGATCAAATGAAGTCCGATCTTCAAAAACTAAACACCGATGGAAAGATCTCTTCACGAACTAAAACTTTTGTTCATATACTTTCTATAAAATATTTGTAGATTGAGAGCTATTTTATGCCGATAAAAATAACAATAATTGGTATATGACCTTGACCTTTGCATATCTTCGCCGGTTTTTTTTCTATGATTTTATTTGTATAATAAAAATGCATAAACAGTGAAATAATGATGAAGATTGAACAAAAAATAAAGTCAGGAGCTGCAAATAACCTTAAAAGTCATGCTTTTAAAATGTTGATTTTTCGAAAATATTGGTTAAGTTTGACCGCGTACTGTGGACAAACCATGCATTTCCCGAATTCGCCACCCTATATATTTTGTGCGTATATGTCTTGCGAATCATATGCAACAAACAAAATTCTCCTATCTCATCTCTGAATAAAATGGGTAGGTTTTTGGTAGACCTACCCTTATTTCACAGTTTTTGCGAGATTCGAACTTTCAACCTCCTGTAGCACGGAAGTTTTATATACGCAAATTTTTGGAACCTATCATATTTTATTGGGCTATTTAGAAGGAACATTATGCAAAAACCGCATTTGAATCGGACTTCAAATAATTGAGATATTGCTTATTAAACATTTTCATATAAAACGCCCCCTGGCGGGAAAATCAAAAGAAAAATGAAAATTATCTCGACGTTAGGATCATCTTCAAATACGTGGTTATTACTGATAAAAGTTTCATAGATGTGGCTCTTCTCACCTCGGAGCTATGCCGTTCACAAAAAAGGGAAGAAAAAAAAAAAAAAAAAAAAAAAAAGAAACAGAAGAAGAACAATAGGTTTTCGCACTGCGATGCGAAAACCTAATAATTCTACTTGAGGCTGAAAGCCCTAATAAAAGTTTGAAGAAAGCCGTTATAACAAAGGCAATGTGCTTATCGGTCCTGGTGTACACCATTGCATCCTAAAATGCACCTCATTCTCTCAAATACGCATCGCAATTCACCTTTCAACACGGGCACTCTTTCCTGCGTAGGAACGTCCGGATCGTGGGTAACCAACCCAATAACCGCCTTCTTCTCTTACGTCAGATTGCTAGATTTTCGTATACAAGCCCTTATCCGAAAAAACATGAATATCTGCCATGTTTGTTGACGGAATCACTTGAAATTTTCAGGACATTTTGCACATTGTAGTCTACGGCATTCTTTCAAATTTCAACTTCAAACATCAACTTGTCGATTGTATATGATTTTTTAAATAATTTCTGCTTAAATATGCATGAAAGCATAATCACGTGACCAAACAAGTATTCCTTGCAGTATACATCACTTCACTTTTCAGTGTGTTAATGCTGAAGAAATCATAATTTTTGACTCAAAGTTCATGAAACTACAGCGTTTCAATTTCATTAAAAGTACACTTTTCGCCTTTCTGTCATAACTCAACCAATTCAACCCCGATCTTCAAAAACTAAACACCAATGGAAAGATCTCTTCACGAACTAAAACTTTTATTCATATACCTTCTTTAATATATTTCTAGATTTGAAGCTTTTTTGTGCCGATAAAAATAAAAATAATCGGTATTATGACCTTGACCTTTGCATATTTTCATCGTTTTTTACGATGAGTTTATTTGTATTATTTAAATGCATAAACAGTGAAAACATGATCAAGATTGAACAAAAAATAAAGGCAGGAGCAGCAAGAAAGAGTAAACATACGGATTTACAATTGTTTGATAAAAGGATCAAACTTTGGACTGAAGTAATTTGATCAAATGAAGTCCGATCTTCCAAAACTAAACACCAATTGAAAGATCTCTTTAAAGACTAAAACTTTTGTTCATATACTTTTTATAAAATATTTTTAGATTTGGGGCTATTTTATGCCGATAAACATAATAATAATTGGTATATGACCTTGACCTTTGCATATTATGGGTGATTTTTTTTCTATGAATTTATTTGTTTTATAAAAATGCATTAACAGTGAAATAATGATGAAGATTGAACAAAAAGTAAAGTCAGGAGCAGCAAAAAAGAGGAAACATATGGATATACAATTGTTTGATAAGAGGATCAAACTTTGGAATGTGGTAATTTGATCAAATGAAGTTCGATCTTCAAAACCTAAACACCAATGGAAAGATCTCTTTACATACTAAAACTTTTGTTCATATACTTTCTATAAAATATTTTTAGATTTGGAGATATTTTATGCCGATAAAAAAAATAATAATTGGTATATGACCTTGACCTTTGCATATTATGCTTGATTTTTTTTTCTATGATTTTATTTGTTTAAAAATGCGTAAACAGTGAAAAAATGCTGAAGATTGATCTAAAAATAAAGTCAGGAGCTGCAAAAAAGAGAAAAAATACGGATTTACAATTGTTTGATAAAAGGATCAAACTTTGGACTGTCGTAGTTTGATCAAATGAAGTCCAATCTTCAAAAACTAAACACCGATGGAAAGATCTCTTCACGAACTAAAACTTTTGTTCATATACTTTCTATAAAATATTTGTAGATTGAGAGCTATTTTATGCCGATAAAAATAACAATAATTGGTATATGACCTTGACCTTTGCATATCTTCGCCGGTTTTTTTTCTATGATTTTATTTGTATAATAAAAATGCATAAACAGTGAAATAATGATGAAGATTGAACAAAAAATAAAGTCAGGAGCTGCAAATAACCTTAAAAGTCATGCTTTTAAAATGTTGATTTTTCGAAAATATTGGTTAAGTTTGACCGCGTACTGTGGACAAACCATGCATTTCCCGAATTCGCCACCCTATATATTTTGTGCGTATATGTCTTGCGAATCATATGCAACAAACAAAATTCTCCTATCTCATCTCTGAATAAAATGGGTAGGTTTTTGGTAGACCTACCCTTATTTCACAGTTTTTGCGAGATTCGAACTTTCAACCTCCTGTAGCACGGAAGTTTTATATACGCAAATTTTTGGAACCTATCATATTTTATTGGGCTATTTAGAAGGAACATTATGCAAAAACCGCATTTGAATCGGACTTCAAATAATTGAGATATTGCTTATTAAACATTTTCATATAAAACGCCCCCTGGCGGGAAAATCAAAAGAAAAATGAAAATTATCTCGACGTTAGGATCATCTTCAAATACGTGGTTATTACTGATAAAAGTTTCATAGATGTGGCTCTTCTCACCTCGGAGCTATGCCGTTCACAAAAAAGGGAAGAAAAAAAAAAAAAAAAAAAAAAAAAAAAGAAACAGAAGAAGAACAATAGGTTTTCGCACTGCGATGCGAAAACCTAAAAAAAAGAAACAGAAGAAGAATGAAGTCCGATCTTCAAAACCTAAACACCAATGGAAAGAACTCTTCACAAACTAAAACTTTTGTTCATATACTTTCTATAAAATATTTTTAGATTTGAAGCTATTTCGTGCCGATAAAAATAACAATAATCGGTATTATGACCTTGACCTTTGCATATTTTCATCGTTATTTACTACGATTTTATTTGTATTATTTAAATGCATAAACAGTGAAAAAATGATGAAGATTGATCTAAAAATAAGGCCAGGAGCTGCAATAAAGAGGAAACATACGGATTTACACTTGTTTGATAAAAGGATCAAACTTTGGACTGTGGTAATTTGATCAAATGAAGTCCGATCTTCAAAAACTAAACACCAATGGAAAGATCTCTTCACAAACTAAAACTTTTGTACATATACTTTCTATAAAATATTTTTTGATTTGGAGCTATTTTATGCCGATATAACTAATAATAATAGGTATATGACCTTGACCTTTGCATATTATGGGTGATTTTTTTTCTATGATTTTATTTGTTTTATAAAAATGCATTAACAGTGAAAAAATGATGAAGATTGAACAAAAAATAAAGTCAGGAGCTGCAAATAACCTTAAAAGTCATGCTTTTAAAATGTTGACTTTTCGAAAATATTGGTTATGTTTGACCTCGTACTGTGAACAAACCATGCATTTCTAAAAATCGCCACCCCATATATTTTGTGCGTATATGTCTTGCAAATCATATGCAACAAACAAAATTCTTCTATCTCATCTCTGAATAAAATGGGCACGTTTTTGGTAGACCTACCCTTATTTCACAGTTTTTGCGAGATTCGAACTTTCAACCTCCTGTAGCACGAAAGTTTTATATACGCAAATTTTTGGAACCTATCATATTTTATTGGGCTATTTACAAGGAACATTGTGCAAAAACCGCATTTGAATCGGACCTCAAATAATTGAGATATTGCTTATTAAACATTTTCATATAAAACGCCCCCTGGCGGGAAAATCAAAACAAAGATGAAAATTTTCTCGACGTTAGGATCATCTTCAAATACGTGGTTATTACTGATAAAAGTTTCATAGATGTGGCTTTTCTCACCTCGGAGCTATGCCGTTCACAAAAAAAGGGTTAGAAAAATAAAAAACTAGAACCGCAAGCGGTATCTCGGTTTTCGCTTTTAACCTAATCAACTTGAACACTTTATTTCAACTCAGCCACAATTTTCAATATGAAACAGAACGAAAAGGTTTTTTGAAGACCTACTCTCATTAGCACATTTTTTTTTTTTTTTTTTTTTTTTTGCAATGTTAGAACATTCAAACTCTTCTAGCGCAAATATTTTCCCATACCCTATCCTTTGAAATCCATCACATTTTTGGTACTGTCAACAAGGAACAAAATGCTGAAAACCGCATTTCAATCAGACTTTAACGTTTTGAGTTATAAGCAAAAGAGTGATTTTAAGCAAAACGCCCTCTAGCGGCAAAATGAGAAACAAAATTGCAAAAACAGCAAATAGTTCAAACAAGTATATAAGTCGCACTAGTCGAACATTCTTTTTCTTATATATCACAATTTCAAGCATAAAAACTGATTAACAATTATTCCAAAAAAGGATCAAACTTTGGACTGCCGTAAAATGAACAGATCAAGTCCGATCTTCAAAAACTAAACATTATACGAAAGAACTATTTAGAACTAAAACTTTTGTTCAATACTCGCAATGAAATATTTTTTAGATTTGGAGTACTTTGGGGCCGAATAAAAACACACTTATCGTAATATGACCTTGACCTTTTCAATGTTTTGTTAACTTTTTAATTGTGAGGCCCTTTCAAACTTAACAAACCATAACGTGTAAAATTTTCATGACGAATAAACAAAACATAAAGCCAGGAGCGACAAAAAAAACATGTTTTTGGAATTATAATTTTTCCTAAATTTAAGTGAAGTTTGACCGTTTCTAGTGGACAAACCACGCATTTCTTAAATTCGCCACCCCATATATTTTGTGTGTATACGTCTTTCAAATGGTATGCAGGAGACGGAATTCTTCAATCTGATTTCTAAAAAAACAAGAGGGCCATGATGGCCCTGAATCGCTCACCTGAGTACCATTGCTTCAACTGATGTCAAGGTTTTTAAACAGACAAGGATTCTGATATAACTTAATCTAAAACATTTTACCCCTGACAATACTACACACCAAATATCTAAGCAATGGGCCATATGGTTTCAGAGAAGACTTGGGCGCAGGGTCATTTATCACCGTAGGGCCAAGACTTTGAAAATCTTTGTAATGAACCATTAGATGCTACTACATACCAAAAATCTTAGCTCTAGGCCTTATTGATTCATAGAAGAAGATTTTTTAAGATTTTCCTATTTAACTCTATGTAAAACAAGTGACCCCTGGTGTGGGGTCATTTATCACCATTGGGCTATGATTTGTACAATCTTGGTAGTGGCCCATAAGATGATGCTAAATACCAAATATCTAAGCTCTAGGCCTTATGGATTCATGGAAGAAGATTTTTTAAGATTTTCCTATATAACTCTATGTAAAACAAGTGACCCCTGGAGCGGGGTCATTTATCACCATAGGGCTATGATTTGTACAATCTTGGTAGTGGCCCATAAGATGATGCTACATACCAAATATCTAAGCTCTAGGCCTTATGGATTCATAGAAGAAGATTTTTTAAGATTTTCCTATATAACTCTATGTAAAACAAGTGACCCCTGGTGCGGGGTCATTTATCACCGTAGGGCTATGATTTGTACAATCTTGGTAGTGGCCCATAAGATGATGCTTCATACCAAATATCTAAGCTCTAGGCCTTATGCATTCATGGAAGAAGATTTTTTAAGATTTTCCTTTAAACTCTATGTAAAACAAGTGACCCCTGGTGCGGGGTCATTTATCACCATAGAGCTATGATTTGTACAATCTTGGTAGTGGCCCATAAGATGATGCTACATACCAAATATCTAAGCTCTAGGCCTTATGGATTCATAGAAGAAGATTTTTTAAGATTTTTCTATATAACTCTATGTAAAACAAGTGACCCCTGGTGCGGGGTCATTTATCACCATAGGGCTATGATTTGTACAATCTTGGTAGTGGCCCATAAGATGATGCTACATACCAAAAATCAAAAGGCTAGGCCTTGTGGTTTCGGAGAAGAAGATTTTTTCAATTTTTCCTTTTAGCCTATGTGAAATCAAGTGACCCCTGGGACGGGGCCAATTTTGACCCCAGGGTCATAATTTGTACAATCCTGGTAGAGAGTCATAAGATCATGCTACATACCAAAAATCAAAAGGCTAGGCCTTGTGGTTTCAGAGAAGAAGATTTTTTTAAATTTTCATTTTTAAAATCTATTTTTAGCTCCTGTGACCTAATTATGCGATGGACCAGAACCATTTATACAACTTTAGTAGAGCTTCATCCAAGGAACATTCCTGTAAAATATTTTTCAAATTGGCCAAGCCGTTTAGGAGGAGATGTTGTTTGAAGCAATTGTTGACGCCGGACGCACGCACGCACGCACGCACACACGCACGGACGACGGACGACGGACGCCGGACAAAAGGCGATCAGAAAAGCTCACCTTGAGCACGTTGTGCTCATGTGAGCTAAAAACGGATAGGTTTTTCGTAGATCTACCCTCATTTGCACAGGTTTTTTTTATTGTTTTTTTTTTTTTTTGCGAGGTTCGAACATTCAACCTTCCGTAGCTCAAAGGCTTTCAGCCACACGGACTCTCGATTCCTATCAAATGTTATTAGGCTACCAACAGGGAACAGAATGCAAAAAACCGCATTCGAACCGAACTTCAACTTTTTGAGTTATAAGCAAAAGAATGATTTCAAGAAAAGCGCCCCCTAGCGGCAAAATGAGAAAGAAAATAGATTAAAATTTTACCATTAGGTGCCTAGCAAAGCAGTAAATAGTTCAATCAAGTATACTAGTCGCACAAATTAAACTTTTTATTCTTATGTATCAAAATTTGAAACATAAAACCTGATTTACAATTATTCTAAAAAAAGGGTCAAACTTTGGACTGCCGTAAAATGACCAAATCAAGTCCGATCTTCAAAATCTAAACATCATTAGAAAGAACTTTTCTAAAACTAAATCTTTTGTTCATATATTGTTTATGAATTGTTTTTTGATTTTGAGCTATTTCAAGCCGAATTGATATACAATTATCCTAATATGACCTTGACCTTTACAATACATTTTTACTTTTTATATTATGTGACACTTAAGAACATAGTTTTACATAAAATGTGAAAATTTCATAGAAATTGAACTAAAAATAAAGTCAGGAGCTGCAAAAAATCTTAACAGTCATGCTTTGAAAATGTTGATTTTTCGAAAATATTGGTTAAGTTTGACCGCGTACTGTGGACAAACCATGCATTTCCCGAATCCGCCACCCCATATATTTTGTGCGTATATGTCTTGCGAATCATATGCAACAAACAAAATTCTTTTATCTCAATTCCAACAAAAATGGGCACTTTTTTCGTAGACCTACCCTCATTTTCACTGTTTTTTGCGAGGTTCGAACTTTCAACCTTCCGTAGTCAAAAGTTTTATATACGCAGATTTTTGAAACCTATCATATTTGATTAGGATTTTGACAAGGAACACAATGCAAAAAACCACATCTGAATCGGTCCTCAAATAACAGAGTTATTAGCATTTGTTGATTTTTTTCAAAGCGCCCCCTAGCGGCAAAAATAAGACAAAAATGAAAATTTTCTCAACGTTAGGATCAAGTTCAGATAAATATAAGGAACTGGTAAAAATTTCATAATTGTGGCTTTTTTCTATCATGGTGATATGCCGTTCACAAAAAAGGGTTAGAAAAATAATAATAATACTAGAATCGCAATCGCGATATCATCGGTTTTCGCAAAAGCAATTCCATTAAGTTCACGAGTCGCATGATTCGAAACATATTTCTTCGTTCAATGGCTTGTTTATGATGTTAACAGCAATCTTTCAAACACTTTTGTCGCAATGTTTAAGAAGACTTTTTACCCAAAAGAAGATTTTTGAGTATTACCTATCAGTTATGTAGTCGCGATATCATTCAAACATTCTATCCCTTATATATCACAATTTGAAGCATAAAAACTGATTTACAATTATTCTAAAGAGGATCAAACTTTGGACTGCCGTAAAATGACCAAATCAAGTCAGATCTTCAAAAACTAAACACCAATGGAAAGGGCTATTCAAGAACTAAAACTTTTGTTCATATACTTTCAATGAAATATTTTTTGTTTTGGAGCTATTTGGAGCCGAAAAGAAACATAATAATAATTGGTATATGACCTTGACCTTTGCATATTATGCTTGATTTTTTTCTATGATTTTATTTGTTTTATAAAAATGCATAAACAGTGAAATAATGATGAAGATTGAACAAAAAATAAAGTCAGGAGCAGCAAAAAAGGGGAAACATATGGATATACAATTGTTTGATAAGAGGATCAAACTTTGGACTGTGGTCATTTGATCAAATGAAGTCCGATCTTCAAAAACTAAACACCAATGGAAAGTCCTCTTCACAGACTAAAACTTTTGTTCATATACTTTCTATAAAATATTTTTAGATTTGGAGCTATTTTATGCCGATATAAATAATAATAATTAGTATATGACCTTGACCTTTGCATATTATGCTTGATTTTTTTCTATGAATATATTTCTTTTATAAAAATGCATAAACAGTGAAATAATAATGAAGATTGAACAAAAAATAAAGTCAGGAGCAGCAAAAAAGAGGAAACATATGGATATACAATTGTTTGATAAGAGGATCAAACTTTGGACTGTGGTCATTTGATCAAATGAAGTCCGATCTTCAAAAACTAAACATTAATGGAAAGATATTTTCACAGACTAAAACTTTTGTTCATATACTTTCTATAAAATATTTTTAGATTTGGAGCTATTTTATGCCGATAAAAATAATAATAATTAGTATATGACCTTGACCTTTCATATTATGCTTGAATTTTTTTCTGTGATTTTATTTGTTTTATAAAAATGTATAAACAGTGAAATAATGATGAAGATTGAACAAAAATTAAAGTCAGGAGCTGCAAATAACCGTAAAAGTCATGCTTTGAAAATGTTGATTTTTCGAAAATATTGGTTAAGTTTGACCGCATACTGTGGACAAACCATACATTTCTCAAAATCGCCACACCATATATTTTGTGCGTATATGTCTTGCAAATCATATGCCACGAGCAAAATTGTCCTATCTCATCTCTGAAAAAAATGGGGACTTTTTTCGTAGACCTACCTTTATTTCATCGTTTTTTTCGAGATTTGAACTTTCAACCTCCTGTAGCACGAAAGTTTTATATACGCAAATAATTGAAACGTATCATATTTTATTAAGTTTCTGACAAGGAACACAATGCAAAAAACCGCATTTGAATCGGACCTCAAATAACAGAGTAATTAGCCCTTAGTCATTTTTACAAAACGCCACCTAGCGGCAAAACTAAGACAAAAATGAAAATTTTCTCAACGTGAGGATCAAATTCAGATCTTAGGACAAAAGTGGTAAAAAAATCAGAAATGTGAATTTTTTCTATCATGGTGATATGCCGTTCACAAAAAAAGGTTAGAAAAATAATAATAAAAATAAAAATAAAAAAAAAAATAAAACAGAAGAAGAACAATAGGTTTTCGCAAGCGATGCGAAAACCTAATAAAACAGAAGAAGAACAATAGGTTTTCGCAAGCGATGCGAAAACTAGAATCAATTAATTGCGATATCATCGGTTTTCGCAATTCAATCTCATTCTTTTCAAACATTGCAATTCACGAATTGTATTACAAAAGCAAATAAATTTCTATGCGTGTGTTGATACTTAAAAATACAAAATTGCTGCTTTTATGTAAAAAGGTGCATAATATGTGATTTATTCAAAGATATAAGCTTTAATCGGACTTCGGTACAAAATTTGTTACAAAGTTTGAAGATGATTGCAAAAGAAATGTTTTTCATATACCCACACAAGTCTGCAAAGTCTATGCAAGGTTCGAACATTTAACCTTCTATAGCCAGTAGAAAAAATCAGGTTTTTGGTCCTTAGATTTATCAAATTTATCAGGCTTTCAACAAGAATATCAACTTTCTTAGTTATAACAACAAGAGTGGTCAGAAGACAACATAGCTTGCCGTAACAACACTTTTTGTCTAAGATTTAAGTTTTTAAAAAGTAGGTCAAACTCCAAGGTCAAGGTCACAAGCCAAATGTCATAGTTCCAAATGATAGATCTTGAATTGGGCTATCTACATGTAAAATATCTAAGCTCTATCTCTTAGAATATAAAAAATATAAGCCAGGTTAAAGGTTTGTTCACGGACGACAACGACGAAAATGACACCGGGGTTTGACATTAGCTCTCCGGACTTTCTTCCCAGATATCAAGCAAAGTGCCCCTCAGCGGAATATGATAAACAAAATTTATTTACATATTGCAATTTAGGTCTTAGAAATGCAGTAAATTAAGATGGCTGATATCTGCCATTTCTTATTTTCGTGTACTAGCCCTTAAAGGTGAAAGGGGAAATAACGCAATCATGTGTCTTTATGTCTTGGCCAAAAAAGGCGAAAGAAAGAAAACGTGCCATATTGTTGTTATTTCGACTTTGGACAAAGACACGAAATCACAAAATATGCCACCTGAAATAAACTTTTGAGGTAACATACTGATTTAAGATTTTTTGATAAAGGATCAGAATTTGGACTGTTGTAATTTGATCTAATGAAGTCCGATCTTCAAAAACTAAACACCAATGGAAAGATCTCTTCACAAACTAAAACTTTTGTTCATATATTTTCTATAAAACATTTTTAGGTTTGAAGCTATTTTGTGCCGATAAAAATAATAATAATCGGTATTATGACCTTGACCTTTGCATATTTTCATCGTTATTTACTATGAGTTTATTTGTATTATTTAAATGCATAAACAGTGAAAAAATGATAAGAGTGAACAAAAAAAAGTCAGTCCTGCAAAAAAGAGGAAACATTCGGCTTTACAATTGTTTGATAAAAGGATTAAACTTTTTACTGTGGTAATTTGATCAAATGAAGTCCGATCTTCAAAAACTAAACACCAATGGAAAGATCTCTTCACAAACTAAAACTTTAGTTCATATACTTTTTTTAAAATATTTTTAGATTTGGAACTATTTTGTGCCAATAAAATAACAATATTTGGTATATGACCTTGACCTTTGCATATTATGCTTGATTTTCTTCCTATGACTTTATTTGTTTTATTAAAATGGTAAACAGTGAAATAATGATGAAGATTGAACAAAAAGTAAAGTCAGGAGCAGCAAAAAAGAGGAAACATATGGATATACAAATGTTTGATAAGAGGATCAAACTTTGGACTGTGGTCATTTGATCAAATGAAGTCCGATCTTCAAAAACTAAACACCAATGGAAAGATCTCTTCATAGACTAAAACTTTTGTTCATATACTTTCTATAAAATATTTTTAGATTTGGAGCTATTTTGTGCCGATAAAAATAATAATAATTGGTATATGACCTTGACCTTTACATATTATGCTTGATTTTTTTTCCTTGATTTTATTTGTTTTATAAAAATGCATAAACAGTGAAATAACGATGAAGATTGAACAAAAAATAAAGTCAGGAACAGCAAAAAAGTGGAAACATATGGATATACAATTGTTTGATAAGAGGATCAAACTTTGGACTGTGGTCATTTGATCAAATGAAGTCCGATCTTCAAAAACTAAACATTAATGGAAAGATCTCTTCACAGACTAAAACTTTTGTTCATATACTTTCTATAAAATATTTTTAGATTTGGAGCTATTTTATGCCGATATAAATAATATTAATTGGTATATGACCTTGACCTTTGCATATTATAGGTGATTTTTTTTCTATGATTTTATTTGTTTTATAAAAATGCATTAACAGTGAAAAAATGATGAAGATTGAATGAAAAATAAAATCAGAAGCTGCAAATAACCTTAAAGTCATGCTTTTAAAATGTTGATTTTTCGAAAATATTGGTTATGTTTGACCGCGAACTGTGGACAAATCATGCATTTCTCAAAATTGCCACACCATATATTTTGTGCGTATATGTCTTGCAAATCATATGCAACAAACAAAATTCCCCTCTCTCATCTCTGAATAAAATGGGGACTTTTTTCGTAGACCTACCCTCATTTCACCGTTTTTTCGAGATTCGAACATTCAACCTCCTGTAGCACGAAAGTTTTATATACGCAATTTTTTTGTAACTATCATATTTTATTAAGTTTCTAACAAGGAACACAATGCAAAAAACCGCATTTGAATCGGACCTCAAATAACAGAGTTATTAGCCCTTAGTAACTTTTACAAAACGCCCCCTAGCGGCAAAACTAAGACAAAAATGAAAATTTTCTCAACGTTAGGATCAAATTCAGATCATAGGACAAAAGTGGTAAAAAAATCAGAAATGTGACTTTTTTCTATCATGGTGATATGCCGTTCACAAAAAAAGGTTAGAAAAATAATAATAAAAAAAAAAAAAATAAAACAGAAGAAGAACAATAGGTTTTCGCAAGCGATGCGAAAACCTAACTAGAATCGCAATCGCGATATCATCGGTTTTCGCAAAAGCAATTCCATTAAGTTCACGAGTCGCAAGATTCGAAAAATATTTCTTCGTTCAATGGCTTGTTTATAATGTTAACAGCGATCTTTCAAACACTTTTGTCGCAATGTTTAAGAAGACTTTTTACCCAAAAGAAGATTTTTGAGTATTACCTATCAGTTATGTAGTCGCGATATCATCGGTTTTCATGAAAGCAATTCCATTCAGTTCACGAGTCGCATGATTCGAAAAATATTTCTTCGTTCAATGGCTTGTTGATACTGTTAACAGTGATCTTTGAAACGTTTCTGTCGCAATGTTTAAGCAGACTTTTTACCCAAGAGAGTATTGTTGAGTATTACCTGTCAGTTATGAAATCGCGATATCATCAGTTTTCATGAAAGCAATTCCATTCAGTTCATGAGATGCATGATTCGAAAAACATATTTCTTCGTTCAATGGCTTGTTGAATACTGTTAACAGTGATCATTCAAACATTTTTGTCGCAATGTATAATCAGACTTTTTACCAAGAAGAATACTTTTGAGTATTACCTGTCTGTTATGTAGTCGTAAACTTGAAAACATTTTTTACGGACTTCGGGTACTGCAATGTTATATGTGTGTTTAACTTTATGATGGAGACAAATGACAATTGTATTCGATAAATAACAATTGCAAACGACAAACAACAGTATAAAATGACACACGACAATGCAATATGCCAGTCAACACTATTACGAACAACTGTTGCATTGAATTACTATCATGTTTATGAAATATCGCATTATCTTTTTTGTGTCATTTCAAATTGATGTCACCGAAGAACAGAATGCAAAAAAAATCGCATAAAAATCAGACTTCATTTTTTTTAAAATTATTAATAGTGATTTCAAGCTAATCGCCCCCAAGCGGCAAAATGAGAACCAAAACTGATTAAAATTTTACTATTAGGTACCTAGCAATGCAGCAAATGATTCAATCAAGTATACAAGTCGCACTAGTCAAACATTCTATTCCTTATATATCACAATTTGAAGCATAAAAACTGATTTACAATTGTTCTAAAGAGGATCAAAACTTGGACTGCCGTAAAATGACCAAATCAAGTCCGATCTTCAAAAACTAAACACCAATGGAAAGATCTGTTCACAGACTAAAACTTTTGTTCATATACTTTTTAAAAAATATTTTTAGATTTGGAGCTATTTTATGCCGAAAAAATAATAATTATTGGTATATGACCTTGACCTTTGCATATTATACTTTATTTTTTTTCTATGATTTTATTTGTTTTATAAAAATGCATAAACAGTGCAATAATGATGAAGATTGAACAAAAAATAAAGTCAGGAGCAGCAAAAAAGGGGAAACATATGGATATACAATTGTTTGATAAGAGGATCAAAATTTGGACTGTGGTCATTTGATCAAATGAAGTCCGATCTTCAAAAACTAAACATTAATGGAAAGATCTTTTCACAGACTAAAACTTTTGTTCATATACTTTCTATAAAATATTTTTAGATTTGGAGATATTTTATGCCGATAAAAATAATAATAATTAGTATATGACCTTGACCTTTGCATATTATGCTTGATTTTTTTCAATGAATTTATTCGTTTTATAAAAATGCATAAACAGTGAAATAATAATGAAGATTGAACAAAAAATAAAGTCAGGAGCATCAAAAAGAGGAAACATATGGATATACAATTGTTTGATAAGAGGATCAAATTTTGGACTGTGGTAATTTGATCAAATGAAGTCCGATCTTCAAAAACTAAACACCAATGGAAAGATCTCCTCACAAACTAAAACTTTTGTTCATATACTTTCTATAAAATATTTTTAGATTTTGAGCTATTTTATGCCGATATAAATAATAATAATTGGTATATGACCTTGACCTTTGTATATTATGGGTGATTTTTTTCCTATGATTTTATTTGTTTTATAAAAAATGCATTAACAGTGAAAAAATGATGAAGATTGAACAAAAAATCAAGTCAGGAGCTGCAAATAACCTTAAAAGTCATGCTTTTAAAATGTTGATTTTTCGAAAATATTGGTTATGTTTGACCGCGTACTGTGGACAAACCATGCATTTCTCAAAATCGCCACACCATATATTTTGTGCGTATATGTCTTGCGAATCACATGCAACAAACAAAATTCTCCTATCTCATCTCTAAAAAAAATGGGGACTTTTTTCGTAGACCTACCTTTATATCATCGTTTTTTCGAGATTCGAACTTTCAACCTCCTGTAGCACGAAAGTTTTATATACGCAAATAATTGAAACGTATCATATTTTATTAAGTTTCTGACAAGGAACACAATGCAAAAAACCGCATTTGAATCGGACCTCAAATAACAGAGTTATTAGCCCTTAGTCATTTTTACAAAACGCCACCTAGCGGCAAAACTAAGACAAAAATGAACATTTTCTCAACGTTAGGATCAAATTCAAATTATAGGACAAAACTGGTAAAAAAATCAGAAATGTGACTTTTTTCTATCATGGTGATATGCCGTTCACAACAAAAGGTTAGAAAAATAATAATAAAAACTAGAATCGCTATCGCGATATCATCGGTTTTCGCAAAAGCAATTCCATTCAGTTCACGAGTCGCATACTTCGAAAAACATATTTCTTCGTTCACTTGCTTGTTGAATAGTGTTAACAGTGATCTTTCAAACATTTTTGTCGCAAAGTTTGAACAGACTTTTTACCCAGTAGAATATTTTTGAGTATTAAATGTAAGTTCTGTAGTCACGAACTTGAAAACATTTTTAACCGAATTCGGTTAGTTCCATGTTAAATGTGTGTGTTTCTTTATGATGGCGACAAACGACATTTGTAATCGATATAAAAAACAATTGCAAACGACTCACAACAGTATGGAATGACACACAACAATGCGACATGACACGCAACATTATTACGAACTAATGAAATATCACATGAATTTTTGAGTGTCGTTTTAAATTGATGTCACCAAGGAACAGAATGCAAAAAAATGGCACAAAAATCAGATTTCAAATTTTTTTAGTTAGAAAAAGTGATTTCAAGCAAAGCGCCCCCTAGCGGCAAAATGAGAAAGAAAATTGATTAAAATTTTGCGATAAGGTACCTAGCAATACAGCAAATAGTTCAGTCAAGTATACAAGTCGCTCTAGTCTAATATTCTATTTCTTACATATCACAATTTGAAGTATAAAATCTGATTTACAGTTATTCAAAAAAAAGGATAAAAACTTTGGACTGCCGTAAAATGACCAAATCAAGTCGATCTTCAAAAACTATACATCACTGGAAAGAGCTCTTCAAGAACTAAAACTTTTGTCTGTATACTCATAATGAAATATGTTTAGTTTTGGAGATATTTGGGGCCGAATAAAAACACAATCATTGTAATATGACCTTGACCTTATCATTTATTTTCTAACTTTTTAACTGTGATGTACTTTCAAACATAACAATACATAAGGTGTGAATATATCGAGAACAATGAACAAAAAATAAAGTCAGGAGCGACAAAAATATGTTTAAGAAATTTTATTTTTTTCCAATATTTTAGTGAAGTTTGACCGTTTCTAGAGGACAAACCATGCATTTTTTAAATTCGCTACCCCATATATTTTGTCCGGATATGTCTTGCAAGTCGTATGCAGGAAACATAATTTTTATTTCTGATCTCTAACAAAAATGGGTAGGTTTTCCATACACCTACACTTATTTACACATTTTTTGCGAGGTTCGAACTCTCAACCTTTCATTACTAACTAAAACATTTTCAGTCATTCATACCTTGAAACGATAATATTTTATTAGGCTATCAACAAGGAACATAATGCAACAAACCGCATTTGAATCAGGCTTCAACTTTTTGAGTTATAAGCAAAAGAGTGATTTCAAGCAAAGCGCCCCCTAGCGGCAAAATGAGAAGAAAAATTGATCAAAAGTTTACCATTGCAGCAAAGAGTTCAATCAAGTATACAAGTCGAAATAGTCGAACATTCTATTTCTCATATATCAAAATTTGAAGCATTAAAACTGATTTACAATTATTCCCAAAAAGGATCAAACTTTGGACTGCCGTAATATGACCAAATCAAGTCCGATCTTCAAAAACTAAACATCACTGGAAAGAGCTCCTCAAGCACAAAAACTTTTGTTCATATACTTTCAATGAAATATTTTTTGTTTTGGAGCTATCTGGGGCCGAATAAAAACATAATAATCGTAATATGACCTTGACCTTTTCATTTATTTTTTAATTTTTTAATGGCGATCCCCTTTCAGACATAACAATACGTAACTTGTGAAAATTTCATGAAGAATGAACAAAAAATAAAGTCAGGAGCGACAAAAAACGTGTTATTAAAATTTTAATTTTTCCTAAAATTTAGTGAAGTTTGACCATTTGCAGAGGACAAACCATGCATTTCTTAAATTCCCCACCCCATATATTTTGTGCGTATTTGTCTTGCAAATCATTTGCAGCAAACAGAACTCTTCTATCTGATGTCTAACAAAAATGGATAGGTTTTTCATAGACCTTCCCTCATTTGCACAGTTTTTTGCGAGCTTCGAACATTCAACCTTCTGTAGCTCAAATACTTTCAGCGACACGTACCTCGAAATCTATCATATTTTATTTGGCTATCAACAAGGAAAAGAATGCAAAAAACCGCATTTGAATCGGACCTCAAATAAGTGAGTTATTAGCCATTAATAAATTTCATACAAAACGCCCCCTGGCGGGAAAAGTAAGACAAAAATGAAAATTTTCTCAACGTTAGGATCAAGTTCAAATACGTGGTAATAACTGATTAAAATTTCAAACATGTGACTTTTTTCTATCATGGTGATATGCCGTTCACAAAAAAAGGTTAGAAAAATAATAAAAAAAAAAAAAAAATAAAACAGAAGAAGAACAATAGGTTTTCGCACTGCGAGGTGCGAAAACCTAACTAGAATCGCAATCAGAATTGCGATATCATCGGTTTTCGCAATTCAATCACTTTTTTAAGCAACAGAAATTGAAACGTATCATATTAGATCGTTTTAGATTTGGGGCTTTTTTGTGCAAATAAAAATGACAATAATTGGTATATGACCTTGACATATTATGCTTGCTTTTTCCTATGATTTTATTTGTTTTATAAAAATACATAAACAGTGAAATAATGATGAAGATTGAACAAAAAATAAAGTCAGGAGCAGCAAAAAAGAGGAAACATATGGATATACAATTGTTTGATAAGAGGATCAAACTTTGGACTGTGGTCATTTGATCAAATGAAGTCCGATCTTCAAAAACTAAACATCAATGGAAAGATCTCTTCACAGACTAAAACTTTTGTTCATATACTTTCTATAAAATATTTTTAGATTTGGAGCTATTTTATGATGATATAAATAATACTTATTGGTATATGACCTTGACCTTTGCATATTATGCTTGATTTTCTTTCTATGATTTTATTTGTTTTATAAAAATGCATAAACAGTGAAATAATGATGAAGATTGAACAAAAAATAAAGTCAGGAGCAGCAAAAAAGAGGAAACATATGGATATACAATTGTTTGATAAGAGGATCAAACTTTGGACTGTGGTCATTTGATCAAATGAAGTCCGATCTTCAAAAACTAAACACCAATGGAAAGATCTCTTCACAGACTAAAACTTTTGTTCATATACTTTCTATAAAATATTTTTAGATTTGGAGCTATTTTATGATGATATAAATAATACTTATTGGTATATGACCTTGACCTTTGCATATTATGCTTGATTTTCTTTCTATGATTTTATTTGTTTTATAAAAATGCATAAACAGTGAAATAATGATGAAGATTGAACAAAAAATAAAGTCAGGAGCAGCAAAAAAGAGGAAACATATGGATATACAATTGTTTGATAAGAGGATCAAACTTTGGACTGTGGTCATTTGATCAAATGAAGTCCGATCTTCAAAAACTAAACACCAATGGAAAGATCTCTTCACAGACTAAAACTTTTGTTCATATACTTTCTATAAAATATTTTTAGATTTGGAGCTATTTTATGACGATATATATAATACTTATTGGTATATGACCTTGACCTTTGCATATTATGGGTGATATTTTTTTCTATGAATTTATTTGTTTTATAAAACTGCATTAACAGTGAAAAAATGATGAAGATTGAATAAAAAATAAAGTCAGGAGCTGCAAATAACCTTAAAAGTCGTGCTTTTAAAATGTTGATTTTTCGAAAATATTGGTTATGTTTGACCGCGTACTGTGGACAAACCATGCATTTCTCAAAATCGCCACACCATATATTTTGTGCGTATATGTCTTGCGAATCATATGCAACAAACAAAATTCTCCTATCTCATCTCTGAAAAAAATGGGGACTTTTTTCGTAGACCTACCTTTATTTCATCGTTTTTTCGAGATTCGAACGTTCAACCTCCTGTAGCACGAAAGTTTTATATACGCAAATAATTGAAACGTATCATATTTTATTAAGTTTCTGACAAGGAACACAATGCAAAAAACCGCATTTGAATCGGACCTCAAATAACAGAGTTATTAGCCCTTAGTCATTTTTAAAAAACGCCACCTAGCGGCAAAACTAAAACAAAAATGAAAATTTTCTCAACGTGAGGATCAAATTCAGATCATAGGACAAAACTGGTAAAAAAATCAGAAATGTGACTTTTTTCTATCATGGTGATATGCCGTTCACAAAAAAAGGTTAGAAAAATAATAATAAAAACTAGAACCGCAAGCGGTATCTCGGTTTTCGCTTTTAACCTTATTTCGGCTCAGCCACAATTTCCAATAATGACTAAAACTTTTGTTCATATACTTTCTATAAAATATTTTTAGATTTGGAGCTATTTTATGCCGATATAAATAATAATAATTGGTATATGAAAAAAATAAAGTCAGGAGCAGCAAAAAAGAGGAAACATGTGGATATTCAATTGTTTTATAAGAGGATCAAACTTTGGACTGTGGTCATTTGATCAAATGAAGTCCGATCTTCAAAACCTAAACACCAATGGAAAGATCTCTTCACAAACTAAAACTTTTGTTCATATACTTTCTATAAAATATTTTTAGATTTGGAGCTATTTTATGCCGATATAAATAATACTAATTGGTATATGACCTTGACCTTTGCATATTATGCTTGATTTTTTTTCTATGATTTTATTTGTTTTATAAAAATGCATAAACAGTGAAATAATGATGAAGATTGAACAAAAAATAAAGTCAGGAGAAGCAAAAAAGAGGAAACATATGGATATTCAATTGTTTGATAAGAGGATCAAACTTTGGACTGTGGTCATTTGATCAAATGAAGTCCGATCTTCAAAAACTAAACACCAATGGAAAGAACTCTTCACAGACTAAAACTTTTGTTTATATACTTTCTATAAAATATTTTTAGATTTGGAGCTATTTTATGCCGATATAAATAATACTAATTGGTATATGACCTTGACCTTTGCATATTATGGGTAATTTTTTTTCTATGGTTTTATTTTTTTTATAAAACTGCATTAACAGTGAAAAAATGATGAAGATTGAATAAAAAATAAAGTCAGGAAATGCAAATAACCTTAAAAGTCATGCTTTTAAAATGTTGATTTTTCGAAAATATTGGTTATGTTTGACCGCGTACTGTGGACAAACCATGCATTTCTCAAAATCGCCACCCCATATATTTTGTGCGTATATGTCTTGCGAATCATATGCAACAAACAAAATTCTCTTATCTCATCTCTGAAAAAAATGGGGACTTTTTTTCGTAGACCTACCTTTATTTCATCATTTTTTCGAGATTCGAACTTTCAACCTCCTGTAGCACGAAAGTTTTATATACGCAAATAATTGAAACGTATCATCTTTTATTACGTTTCTGACAAGGAACACAATGCAAAAAACCGCATTTGAATCGGACCTCAAATAACAGAGTTATTAGCCCTTAGTCATTTTTAGAAAACGCCACCTAGCGGCAAAACTAAGACAAAAATGAAAAGTTTCTCAACGTGAGGATCAAATTCAGATCATAGGACAAAACTGGTAAAAAAATCAGAAATGTGACTTTTTTCTATCATGGTGATATGCCGTTCACAAAAAAAGGTTAGAAAAATAATAATAAAAATAAAAATAACTAGAATCGCAATCGCGATATCATCGGTTTTCGCAAAAGCAATTCCATTCAGTTCACGAGTCGCATGATTCGAAAAATATTTCTTCGTTCAATGGCTTGTTTATAATGTTAACAGTGATCTTTCAAACACTTTTGTCCAATGTTTAAGAAGACTTTTTACCCAAAAGATTTTTTTACCTGTCAGTTATGTAGTCGCGATATCATCAGTTTTCACGAAAGCAATTCCATTCAGTTCACGAGTCGCATGTTTCAAAAAACATATTTCTTCGTTCAATGTCTTGTTGAATACTGTTAACAGTGATCTTTCAAACACTTTTGTCGCAATGTTTAAGAAGACTTTTTACCAAGAAGAACACTTTTAAGTATTACCTGTCTGTTATGTAGTCGCAAACTTGAAAACCTTTTTTACGGACTTCGGGTACTGCAACGTTATATGTGTGTGTTGCTTTATGATGGCGACATACGACAATTGTACTCGATAAACAAGAATTGCAAACGACAAACAACAGTTTAAAATAACACGCGTCAATGTATTATGCAACTCAACACTATTACAGACTAATGTTACATTGAATTACTATCATTTTCATGAAATATCGCTTTGATTTTTAGTGTTGTTTCAAATTGATGTCACCAAGAAACAGAATGTAAAAAAATTGCATAAAGTCAGACTTCAATTATTTTAGTTATAAAGAGTGATTTCAAGCCAAAAGAAAAAAATTGGGTAAATATTTTCTATTAGGTATCTAGCAATGCAGCAAATGGTTCAATCAAGTATACAAGTCGCACTAGTCAAACATTCTATTCCTTATATATCAAAATTTGAAGTATAAAACCTGATTTACAATTGTTCTAAAGAGGATCAATATTTTGGCTGCCGTAAAATGACGAAATCAAGTTCATTCTTCAAAAACTAAACATCACTGGAAAGGGCTCTTCAAGAACTAAAACTTTTGTTCATACACTTTTTGAGCTATTTTGAGCCGAATAAAAACACAGTAATCGTAATATGACCTTGACCTTTGCAATTTCATTTTAACTTCTTAATTGTAGGGTCATTTCAAACATAACAATACATAACTTGTGAAAATATCATGAAGAATGAACTAAAAATAAAGTCAGGAGCGACAAAAACCATGTTTTTGAAATTTTGATTATTCCTAAAATTTAGTGAAGTTTGACCGTTTCTAGAGGACAAACCATGCATTTATTAAGTTCGCCACCCCATATATTTTGTGCGTATATGTCTTGTAAATAATTTGCAGGAAACAGAATTCTTCTATCTGATCTCTAACAAAAATGGATAGGTTTTTCGTAGACCTACCCTCATCTGCACAGTTTTTTGCGAGGTTCGAACATTCAACCTTCCTTTAGTAGCTCAAAAAGTTTTAGCCACTCATACCTGGAAACTATCATATTTTATTGGAGTATCAACAAGGAACACAATGCAACAAACCGCATTTGGATCAGACTTCAACTTTTTGAGTTATAAGTAGAAGAGTGTTTTTAAGCTAAGCGCCCCTAGCGGCAAAATGAAAAACAAAATTGATTAAAATTTTACCATTAGGTACCTAGCAATGCAGCAAATAGTTCAATCAAGTACGCAAGTCGCACTAGTCGAACATTCTATTTCTTATATATCACAATTTGAAGCATAAAAACTGATTTACAATTATTCCAAAAAAGGATCAAACTTTGGACTGCCGTAAAATGACCAAATCAAGTCCGATCTTCAAAAACTAAACATCACTGGAAAGTGCTCTTGAATAACTAAAACTTTTGTTCATAAACTCTCAAAGAAATATTTTTAGTTTTGGAGCTGTTTGGGGCCGAATAAAAACACAATAATCGTAATATGACCTTGACCTTTTCATTTATTTTTTAACTTTTTAATTGTGATCCCCTTTCAGACTTAACAATACATAACTTGTGAAAATATCATGAAGAATTAACAAAAAATAAAGCCAGAAGCGATAAAAAACATGTTTTTGAACCTTTAACTTTTTCTAAAATTTAGTGAAGTTTGACCGTTTCCAGAGGACCTACCATACATTTCTTAAATTCGCCACCCCATATATTTTGTGCGTATATGTCTTGCAAATCATTTGCAGCAAACAGAATTCATCTATCTCAATTCCAATAAAAATGGGCACTTTTTTTGTAGACCTACCCTCATTTTCACTGTTTTTTGCGAATTTCGAACTTTCAACCTTCCGTAGTCAAAAAGTTTTATATACGCAGATTTTTGAAACCTATCATATTTGATTAGGCTTTTGACAAGGAACACAATGCAAAAAACCACATCTGAATCGGACCTCAAATAACAGAGTTATTAGCATTTGTTGATTTTTTTCAAAGCGCCCCCTAGCGGCAAAAATAAGACAAAAATGAAAATTTTCTCAACGTTAGGATCAAGTTCAGATAAATATAAGGAACTGGTAAAAATTTCATAATTGTGGCTTTTTTCTATCATGGTGATATGCCGTTCACAAAAAAGGGTTAGAAAAATAATAATAAAAACTAGAACCGAAACAGATCTTGATAATGATTTAATTAGATATGATATTTAAATTAAAAATTAAAAACTTCACGAACTAAAACTTTTATTCATATACCTTCTTTAAAATATTTCTAGATTTGAAGCTATTTTGTGCCGATAAAAATAACAATAATCGGTATTATGACCTTGACCTTTGTATATTTTCATCGTTATTTACTATGAGTTTATTTGTATTATTTAAATGCATAAACAGTGAAAAAATGATGAAGATTGAACAAAAATAAAGTCAGGAGCTGCAAAAAAAAAAGCAACATATGGATTTACAATTGTT
This sequence comes from Solen grandis, assembly GCA_021229015.1. Lineage (NCBI taxonomy): Eukaryota > Metazoa > Mollusca > Bivalvia > Adapedonta > Solenidae > Solen > Solen grandis. The sequence goes on from CM037791.1 coordinate 846,865, forward strand.
TGATAAAAGGATCAAACTTTGGACTGTGGTCATTTGATCAAATGAAGTCCGATCTTCAAAAACTAAACACCAATGGAAAGATCTCTTCACAAACGAAAACTTTTGTTCATATACTTTCTATAAAATATTTTTAGATTTGTAGCTATTTTATGCCGATTAAAATAACAATTATTGGTATATGACCTTGTCCTTTGCATATAATGCTTGATTTTTTTTCTATGATTTTATTTGTTTTATAAAAATGCATAAACAGTGAAATAATGATGAAGATTGAACAAAAAATAAAGTCAGGAGCAGTAAAAAAGAGGAAACATACGGATATACAATTGTTTGATAAAAGGATCAAACTTTGGACTGTGGTCATTTGATCAAATGAAGTCCGATCTTCAAAAACTAAACACCAATGGAAAGACCTCTTCACAGACTAAAACTTTTGTTCATATACTTTCTATAAAATAGTTTTAGATTTGGAGCTATTTTATGCCGATATAAATAATAATAATTGGTATATGACCTTGACCTTTGCAAATTATGCTTGATTTGTTTCTATGATTTTATTTGTTTTATAAAAATGCATAAATAGTGAAATAATGATGAAGATTGAACAAAAAATAAAGTCAGGAGCAGCAAAAAAGAGGAAACATGTGGATATACAATTGTTTGATAAGAGGATCAAACTTTGGACTGTGGTCATTTGATCAAATAAAGTTCGATCTTCAAAAACTAAACACCAATGGAAAGACCTCTTCAAAGACTAAAACTTTTGTTCATATACTTTCTATAAAATATTTTTAGATTTGGAGCTATTTTATGCCGATAATAATAATAATAATTGGTATATGACCTTGACCTTTGCATATTATGCTTGAATTTTTTTCTATGATTTTATTTGTTTTATAAAAATGCATAAACAGTGAAATAATGATGAAGATTAAACAAAAATTAAAGTCAGGAGCAGCAAAAAAGAGGAAACATACGGATTTACAATTGTTTGATAAAAGGATCAAACTTTGGACTGTGGTCATTTGATCAAATGAAGTCCGATCTTCAAAAAATAAACACCAATGGAAAGATCTCTTCACAGACTAAAACTTTTGTTCATATACTTTCTATAAAATATTTTTAGATTTGGAGCTATTTTATGCCGATATAAATAATAATAATTGGTATATGACCTTGACCTTTGCATATTATGTGTGATTTTTTTTCTATTATTTTATTTGTTTTATGAAAATGCATTAACAGTGAAAATATGATGAAGATTGAATAAAAAATAAAGTCAGGAACTGCAAATAACCGTAAAAGTCATGCTTTTAAAATGTTGATTTTTCGAAAATATTGGTAAAGTTTGACCGCATACTGTGGACAAACCATGCATTTCTCAAAATCGCCACACCATATATTTTGTGCGTATGTGTCTTGAGAATCATATGCAACAAACAAAATTCTCCTATCTCATCTCTGAAAAAAATGGGGACGTTTTTCGTAGACCTACCTTTATTTCATCGTTTTTTTTCGAGATTTGAATTTTCAACCTCCTGTAGCACGAAAGTTTTATATACGCAAATAATTGAAACGTATCATATTTTATTAAGTTTCTGACAAGGAACACAATACAAAAAACCGCATTTGAATCGGACCTCAAATAACAGAGTTATTAGCCCTTAGTCATTTTTACAAAACGCCACCTAGCGGCAAAACTAAGACAAAAATGAAAAATTTCTCAACGTGAGGATCAAATTCAGATCTTAGGACAAAAATGGTAAAAAAATCAGAAATGTGACTTTTTTCTATCATGGTGATATGCCGTTCACAAAAAAAGGTTAGAAAAATAATAATAAAAATAAAAAAAAAAATAAAACAGAAGAAGAACAATAGGTTTTCGCCCAGCGATGCGAAAACCTAAAAAAAAAAAAAAAAGAACAATAGGTTTTCGCACTGCGGGTGCGAAAACCTAAATAAAAGAAAGTTTTCGCCCAGCGATGCGAAAACCTAAAAAAAAAAATAAAACAGAAGAAGAACAATAGGTTTCCGCACTGCGAGGTGCGAAAACCTAATAATAAAAGTTTGGAGAAAGCCGTAATGACAAAGGCAATATGCTTATCGGTCCTGGTGTACACAATTGCATCCTAAAATGCACCTCATTCTCTCAAATACGCATCGCAATTCACCTTTCAACACGGGCACTATTTCCTGCGTAGGAACGTCCGGATAGAGGGTAACCAACCCAATAACCGCCTTCTTTTCTTACTTCAACTTGCTAGATTTTCGTGTACAAGCCCTTATCCGAAAAACATGAATATCTGCCATGTTTGTTGAAGGAATCATCTGAAATTTTCAGGACTTTTTGCACACCGTAGGCTACGGCAATCCTGCAAATTTCAACTTCATACGCCAACTTGCCGATTTTATATGATTTTTTTAATAATTCTTGCTTAAATATGCATAACGTCATAATCACGTGACCAAACAAATATTCCTTGCAGTATACATCACTTCACTTTTCAGTGTCTTCATCCTGAAGAAATCATAATTTTTGACTCAAAATTCATGAAACTACAACGTTTCAATTTCGTTAAAAGTACACTTTTCGCCTTTCTGCCATAACTCAACCAATTCAACCCCGATCTTCAAAAACTTAACATCACTGGAAAGAGCTCTTGAAGAACTAAAACTTTTGTTCATATACTTTCAATGAAATATTTGTAGTTTTGGAGCTCTTTGGGGCCGAATAAAAACACAATAATCGTAATATGACCTTGACCTTTTCATTCATTTTTAAACTTTTTAATTGTGAGGCCCTTTCAAACATAACAATACATAACTTGTGAAAATATCATGAAGAATGAACTAAAAATAAAGTCAGGAGCGACAAAAAACATGTTTATGAAATTTTAATTTTTCCTAAAATTTAGTGAAGTTTGACCGTTTCTAGAGGACAAACCATGCATTTATTAATTTCGCCACCTCATATATTTTTTGCATATATGTCTTGTAAATAATTTGCAGCAAACAGAATTCTTCTATCTGATGTCTAACAAAAATGGATAGGTTTTTCGTAGACCTACCCTCATCTGCACAGTTTTTTGCGAGGTTCGAACTCTCAACCTTCCGTTACTAACTCAAACGTTTCAGTCACTCATACCTTGAATTTATCCTATTTTATTAGGCTATCAACAATGAACATAATGCAAAAAACCGCATTTGAATCAGGCTTCAACTTTTTGAGTTATAAGCAAAAGAGTGATTTCAAGCAAAGCGCACCCTAGCGGCAAAATGAGAAACAAAATTGATTAAAATTTTACCATTAGGTACCTAGCAATGCAGCAAACAGTTCAATAAAGTATACAAGTCGCACTAGTCGAACTTTCTATTTCTTATATATCACAATTTTAAGCATAAAATGGTATAACAATTATTCCAAAAAAGGATCAAACTTTGGACTGCCGTAATATGACCAAATCAAGTCCGATCTTCAAAAACTAAACATTAATGAAAAGGGCTCTTCAAGATCTAAAACTTTTGTACATATACTTTCAATGAATTATTTTTAGTTTTTGAGCTACTTGGGGCCGAATAAAAACACAATAATCGTAATATGACCTTGACCTTTTCATTTATTTTTTAACTTTTTAATTGTGATCCCCTTTCAGACATAACAATACATAACTTGTGAAAATATCATGAAGAATGAACTAAAAATAAAGTCAGAAGCGATAAAAAACATGTTTTTGAAACTTTAACTTTTCCTAAAATTTAGTGAAGTTTGACCGTTTCCAGAGGACAAACCATACATTTCTTAAATTCGCCACCCCATATATTTTGTGCGTATATGTCTTGCAAATCATTTGCAGCAAACAGAATTCTTCTATCTGATCTCTAACAAAAATGGATAGGTTTTTCGTAGACCTACCCTCATTTGCACAGTTTTTTGAGAGGTTCGAACTTTCAACCTTCTGTAGGTCAAATACTTTCAGCGACACGTACCCTCGAAACCTATCATATTTTATTTGGCTATCAACAAGGAACAGAATGCAAAAAACCGCATTTGAATCGGACCTCAAATAAGTGAGTTATTAGCCATTAATAAATTTCATGCAAAACGCCCCCTGGCGGGAAAAGTAAGACATAAATGGAAATTTTCTCAACGTTAGGATCATTTTCAAATACGTGGTAATAACTGATAAAATTTTCATACATGTGACTTTTTTCTATCATGGTGATATGCCGTTCACAAAAAAAGGTTAGAAAAATAATAAAAAAACTAGAATCGCAATCGCGATATCATCGGTTTTCGCAAAAGCAATTCCATTAAGTTCACGAGTCGCATGATTCGAAAAACATTTCTTCGTTCAATGGCTTGTTTATAATGTTAACAGCGATCTTTCAAACACTTTTGTCGCAATTGTTTGATAAGAGGATCAAACTTTGGACTGTGGTCATTTGATCAAATGAAGTCCGATCTTCGAAAACTAAACATTAATGGAAAGATCTTTTCACAGACTAAAATTTTTGTTCATATACTTTCTATAAAATATTTTTAGATTTGGAGCTATTTTATGCCGATATAACTAATAATTATTGGTATATGACCTTGACCTTTGCATATTATGCTTGAATTTTTTTCTATGATTTTATTTGTTTTATAAAAATGCATTAACAGTGAAATAATGATGAAGATTGAACAAAAATTAAAGTCAGGAGCTGCAAATAACCGTAAAAGTCATGCTTTGAAAATGTTGATTTTTCGAAAATATTGGTTAAGTTTGACCGCATACTGTGGACAAACCATACATTTCTCAAAATCGCCACACCATATATTTTGTGCGTATATGTCTTGCAAATTATATGCCACGAGCAAAATTGTCCTATCTCATCTCTGAAAAAAATGGGGACTTTTTTCGTAGACCTACCTTTATTTCATCGTTTTTTTCGAGATTTGAACTTTCAACCTCCTGTAGCACGAAAGTTTTATATACGCAAATAATTGAAACCTATCATATTTTATTAAGTTTCTGACAAGGAACACAATGCAAAAAACCGCATTTGAATCGGACCTCAAATAACAGAGTAATTAGCCCTTAGTCATTTTTACAAAACGCCACCTAGCGGCAAAACTAAGACAAAAATGAAAATTTTCTCAACGTTAGGATCAAATTCAGATCTTAGGACAAAAGTGGTAAAAAAAGCAGAAATGTGAATTTTTTCTATCATGGTGATATGCCGTTCACAAAAAAAGGTTAGAAAAATAATAATAAAAATAAAAATAAAAAAAAAAATAAAACAGAAGAAGAACAATAGGTTTTCGCAAGAAATATTGAAATGCGAAAACCTAATAATTCTTTCTGAAAGCCCCTAATAAAAGTTTGAAGAAAGCCGTTATAACTAAGGCAATGTGCTTATCGGTCCTGGTGTACACCATTGCATCCTAAAATGCACCTCATTCTCTCAAATACGCATCGCAATTCACCTTTCAACACGGGCACTCATTCCTGCGTAGGAACGTCCGGATCGTGGGTAACCAACCCAATAACCGCCTTCTTCCCTTACTTCAAATTGCTAGATTTTCGTATACAAGCCCTTATCCGAAAAACATGAATATCTGCCATGTTTGTTGACGGAAACACTTGAAATTTTCAGGACTTTTTGCACATTGTAGTCTACGGCATTCTTGCAAATTTCAACTTCAAACATCAACTTGTCGATTTTATATGAATTTTTTAATAATTTCTGCTTAAATATGTATGAAATCATAATCACGTGACCAAACAAGTATTCCTTGCAGTATACATCACTTCACTTTTCAGTGTGTTAATGCTGAAGAAATCATAATTTTTGACTCAAAGTTCATGAAACTACAGCGTTTCAATTTCGTTAAAAGTACACTTTTCGCCTTTCTGTCATAACTCAACCAATTCAACCCCGATCTTCAAAAACTAAACACCAATGGAAAGATCTCTTCACAAACTAAAACTTTTGTTCATATACTTTCTATAAAATATTTTTAGATTTGAAGCTATTTCGTGCCGATAAAAATAACAATAATCGGTATAATGACCTTGACCTTTGCATATTTTCATCGTTATTTACTATGAGTTTATTTGTATTATTTAAATGCATAAACAGTGAAAAAATGATGAAGATTGAACAAAAAATAAGGTCAGGAGCTGCAAAAAAGAGGAAAACATACGGATTTACACTTGTTTGATAAAAGGATCAAACTTTGGACTGTGGTACTTTGATCAAATGAAGTCCGATCTTCAAAAACTAAACACCAATGGAAAGATCTCTTCACAAACTAAAACTTTTGTTCATATACTTTCTATAAAATATTTTTAGATTGAGGGCTATTTTATGCCGATGAAAATAACAATAACTGGTATATGACCTTGACCTTTGCATATCTTCGCTGTTTTTTTTTCTATGTTTTTATTTGTTTCATAAAAATGCATAAACAGTGAAATAATGATGAAGATTGAACAAAAAATAAAGTCAGGAGCTGCAAATAACCTTAAAAGTCATGCTTTTAAAATGTTGATTTTTCAAAAATATTGGTTAAGTTTGACCGCGTACTGTGGACAAACCATGCATTTCCCGAATTCGCCACCCCATATATTTTGTGCGTATATGTCTTGCAGATCATATGCAACAAACAAAATTCTCCTATCTCATCTCTGAATAAAATGGGTAGGTTTTTCGTAGACCTACCCTTATATCACAGTTTTTGCGAGATTCGAACATTCAACCTCCTGTAGCACGAAAGTTTTCTATACGCAAATTTTTGGAACCTATCATATTTTATTGGGCTATTTACAAGGAACATTATGCAAAAACCGCATTTGAATCGGACCTCAAATAATTGAGATATTGCTTATTAAACATTTTCATATAAAACGCCCCCTGGCGGGAAAATCAAAACAAAAATGAAAATTTTCTCGACGTTAGGATCATCTTCAAGTACGTGGTTATTACTGATAAAAGTTTCATAGATGTGGCTTTTCTCACCTCGGAGCTATGCCGTTCACAAAAAAGGGTTAGAAAAATAAAAAAAAACTAGAATCGCAATTAGAATTGCGATATCATCGGTTTTCGCAATTCAGTCTCATTCTTTTCAAACATTGCAATTCACGAATTGTATTACAAAAGCAAATGAATTTCTATGCGTGTGTTGATACTTAAGAGTACAAAATTGCTGCTTTTATGTAAAAAGGTGCATAATCTGTGATTTATTCAAAGATATAAGCTTTAATCGGACTTCGGTACAAAATTTGTTACAAAGTTTGAAGATGATTGCAAAAGAAATGTTTTTCATATACCCACACAAGTCTGCAAAGTCTATGCAAGGTTCGAACATTCAACCTTCTATAGCCAGTAGAAAAAATCAGGTTTTTGGTCCTTAGATTTATCAAATTTATCAGGCTTTCAACAAGAATATCAACTTTCTTACCTATTACAACAAGAGTGGTCAGAAGACAACATAGCTTACCGTAACAGCACTTTTTGTCTAAGATTTAAGTTTTTGAAAAGTAAGTCAAACTCCAAGGTCAAGGTAACAAGCCAAAAGTCATAGTTCCAAATGATAGATCTTGAATTGGGCTGTCTTCATGTAAAATATCTAAGCTCTATCTCTTAGAATATAAAAGATATAAGCCAGGTTAAAGGTTTGTTCACGGACGACAACGACGAAAATGGCGCCGGGGGTTTGACATTAGCTCTCCGGACTTTCTTCCCAGATATCAAGCAAAGTTCCCCTTAGCGGAATATGATAAACAAAATTTATTTACATATTGCAATTTAGGTCTTAGAAATGCAGTAAATTAAGATGGCTGATATCTGCCATTTCTTATTTTCGTGTACTAGCCCTTAAAGGTGAAAGGGGAAATAACGCAATCATGTGTCTTTATGTCTTGGCCAAAAAAGGCGAAAGAAAGAAAACGTGCCATATTGTTGTTATTTCGACTTTGGACAAAGACACGAAATCACGAAATATGCCACCTGAAATAAACTTTTGAGGTAACATACTGATTTAAGATTTTTTGATAAAGGATCAAACTTTGGACAGTTGTAATTTGATCTAATGAGGTCCGATCTTCAAAAACTAAACACCAATGGAAAGATCTCTTCACAAACTAAAACTTTTGTTCATATACTTTCTATAAAACATTTTTAGATTTGAAGCTATTTTGTGCCGATAAAAATAACAATAATCGGTATTATGACCTTGACCTTTGCATATTTTCATCGTTATTTACTATGAGTTTATTTGTATTATAAAAATGCATAAACAGTGAAATAATGATGAAGATTGAACAAAAAAAGTCAGTGCTGCAAAAAAGAGGAAACATTCGGATTTACAATTGTTTGATAAAAGCATTAAACTTTGAACTGTGGTCATTTGATCAAATGAAGTCCGATCTTCAAAAACTAAATACCAATAGAAAGATCTCTTCACAAACAAAAACTTTTGTTCATATACTTTCTTTAAAATATTTTTAGATTTGGAGCTATTTTATGCCGATTAAAAATAACAATAATTGGTATATGACCTTGACTTTTGCATATTATGCTTGATTTTTTTCTGTGATTTTATTTGTTTTATAAAAATGCATAAACAGTGAAAAAATGATGAAGATTGAACAAAAAATAAAGTCAGGAGCAGCAAAAAAGAGGAAACATATGGATATACAATTATTTGATAAGAGGATCAAAATTTGGACTGTGGTCATTTGATCTAATGAAGTCCGATCTTCAAAAACTAAACACCAATGGATAGACCTCTTCACAGACTAAAACTTTTGTTCATATACTTTCTATAAAATATTTTTAGATTTGGAGCTATTTTATGCCGATAAAAATAATAATAATTGGTATATGACCTTGACCTTTGCATATTATGCTTGATTTTTTTTCTATGATTTTATTTGTTTTATAAAAATGCATAAACAGTAAAATAATGATGAAGATTGAACAAAAAATAAAGTCAGGAGCAGCAAAAAAGAGGAAACATATGGATATACAATTGTTTGATACGAGGATCAAACTTTGGACTGTGGTAATTTGATCAAATGAAGTCCGATCTTCAAAAACTAAACACCAATGGAAAGACCTCTTCACAGACTAAAACTTTTGTTCATATACTTTCTAAAAAATATTTTTAGATTTGGAGCTATTTTATGCCGATAAGAATAATAATTATTGGTATATGACCTTGACCTTTGCATATTATGCTTGATTTTCTTTCTATGAATTTATTTGTTTTATAAAAATGCATAAACAGTGAAATAATGATGAAGATTGAACAAAAATTAAAGTCAGGAGCAGCAAAAAAGAGGAAACATATGGATATACAATTGTTTGATAAGAGGATCAAATTTTGGACTCTGGTCATTTGATCAAATGAAGTCCGATCTTCAAAAACTAAACACCAATGGAAAGATCTCTTCACAGACTAAAACTTTTGCTCATATACTTTCTATAAAATATTTTTAGATTTGTAGCTCTTTTATGCCGATAAATATAATAATAATTGGTATATGACCTTGACCTTTGCATATTATGGGTGATTTTTTTCTATGATTTTATTTGTTTTATAAAAATGCATTAACAGTGAAAAAATGATGAAGATTGAATAAAAAATAAAGTCAGGAGCTGCAAATAACCTTAAAAGTCATGCTTTTAAAATGTTGATTTTTCGAAAATATTGGTTATATTTGACCGCGTACTGTGGACAAACCATTCATTTCTCAAAATCGCCACACCATATATTTTGTGCGTATATGTCTTGCGAATCATATGCAACAAACAAAATTCTCCTATCTCATCTCTTAAAAAAATGGGGACTTTTTTTCGTAGACCTACCTTTATTTCATCGTTTTTTCGAGATTCGAACTTTCAACCTCCTGTAGCACGAAAGTTTAATATACGCAAATAATTGAAACGTATCATATTTTATTAAGTTTCTGACAAGGAACATAATGCAAAAAACCACATTTGAATCGGACCTCAAATAACAGAGTTATTAGCCCTTAGTCATTTTTACAAAACGCCACCTAGCGGCAAAACTAAGACAAAAATGAAAATTTTCTCAACGTGAGGATCAAATTCAGATCTTAGGACAAAAGTGGTAAAAAAATCAGAAATGTGACTTTTTTCTATCATGGTGATATGCCGTTCACAAAAAAAGGTTAGAAAAATAATAATAAAAAAAAAAAAAAAAAAAATAAAACAGAAGAAGAACAATAGGTTTTCGCAAGCGATGCGAAAACCTAACTAGAATCGCAATTAGAATTGCGATATCATCGGTTTTCGCAATTCAGTCTCATTCTTTTCAAACATTGCAATTCATTTTGATACTTAAGAGTACAAAATTGCTGCTTTTATGTAAAAAGGTGCATAATCTGTGATTTATTCAAAGATATAAGCTTTAATCGGACTTCGGTACAAAATTTGTTACAAAGTTTGAAGATGATTGCAAAAGAAATGTTTTTCATATACCCACACAAGTCTGCAAAGTCTATGCAAGGTTCGAACATTCAACCTTCTATAGCCAGTAGAAAAAATCAGGTTTTTGGTCCTTAGATTTATCAAATTTATCAGGCTTTCAACAAGAATATCAACTTTCTTACCTATTACAACAAGAGTGGTCAGAAGACAACATAGCTTACCGTAACAGCACTTTTTGTCTAAGATTTAAGTTTTTGAAAAGTAAGTCAAACTCCAAGGTCAAGGTAACAAGCCAAAAGTCATAGTTCCAAATGATAGATCTTGAATTGGGCTGTCTTCATGTAAAATATCTAAGCTCTATCTCTTAGAATATAAAAGATATAAGCCAGGTTAAAGGTTTGTTCACGGACGACAACGACGAAAATGGCGCCGGGGGTTTGACATTAGCTCTCCGGACTTTCTTCCCAGATATCAAGCAAAGTTCCCCTTAGCGGAATATGATAAACAAAATTTATTTACATATTGCAATTTAGGTCTTAGAAATGCAGTAAATTAAGATGGCTGATATCTGCCATTTCTTATTTTCGTGTACTAGCCCTTAAAGGTGAAAGGGGAAATAACGCAATCATGTGTCTTTATGTCTTGGCCAAAAAAGGCGAAAGAAAGAAAACGTGCCATATTGTTGTTATTTCGACTTTGGACAAAGACACGAAATCACGAAATATGCCACCTGAAATAAACTTTTGAGGTAACATACTGATTTAAGATTTTTTGATAAAGGATCAAACTTTGGACAGTTGTAATTTGATCTAATGAGGTCCGATCTTCAAAAACTAAACACCAAGGAAAGATCTCTTCAAAAAAAATTTTATACTTTTATAAAATTTTTAGATTTAAAAAAACATATTTTATCGTTATTTACTATGAGTTTATTTGTATTATAAAAATGCAAAACGTGAAAAATGATGAATTAAAAAAAAAAAAAAAGGAAACATTCGGATTTACAATTGTTTGATAAAAGCATTAAAGTTTTTGACTAAAAAAAATACCAATAGAAAGATCTCTTAAAAAAAACTTTTGTTCATATACTTTCTTTAAAATATTTTTAGATTTGGAGCTATTTTATGCCGATTAAAAATAACAATAATTGGTATATGACCTTGACTTTTGCATATTATGCTTGATTTTTTTCTGTGATTTTATTTGTTTTATAAAAATGCATAAACAGTGAAAAAATGATGAAGATTGAACAAAAAATAAAGTCAGGAGCAGCAAAAAAGAGGAAACATATGGATATACAATTATTTGATAAGAGGATCAAAATTTGGACTGTGGTCATTTGATCTAATGAAGTCCGATCTTCAAAAACTAAACACCAATGGATAGACCTCTTCACAGACTAAAACTTTTGTTCATATACTTTCTATAAAATATTTTTAGATTTGGAGCTATTTTATGCCGATAAAAATAATAATAATTGGTATATGACCTTGACCTTTGCATATTATGCTTGATTTTTTTTCTATGATTTTATTTGTTTTATAAAAATGCATAAACAGTAAAATAATGATGAAGATTGAACAAAAAATAAAGTCAGGAGCAGCAAAAAAGAGGAAACATATGGATATACAATTGTTTGATACGAGGATCAAACTTTGGACTGTGGTAATTTGATCAAATGAAGTCCGATCTTCAAAAACTAAACACCAATGGAAAGACCTCTTCACAGACTAAAACTTTTGTTCATATACTTTCTAAAAAATATTTTTAGATTTGGAGCTATTTTATGCCGATAAGAATAATAATTATTGGTATATGACCTTGACCTTTGCATATTATGCTTGATTTTCTTTCTATGAATTTATTTGTTTTATAAAAATGCATAAACAGTGAAATAATGATGAAGATTGAACAAAAATTAAAGTCAGGAGCAGCAAAAAAGAGGAAACATATGGATATACAATTGTTTGATAAGAGGATCAAATTTTGGACTCTGGTCATTTGATCAAATGAAGTCCGATCTTCAAAAACTAAACACCAATGGAAAGATCTCTTCACAGACTAAAACTTTTGCTCATATACTTTCTATAAAATATTTTTAGATTTGTAGCTATTTTATGCCGATATAAATAATAATTATTGGTATATGACCTTGACCTTTGCATATTATGGGTGATTTTTTTTATATGATTTTATGTGTTTTATAAAAATGCATTTACAGTGAACAAATGATGAAGATTGAATAAAAAATAAAATCAGGAGCTGTAAATAACCTTAAAAGTCATGCTTTTAAAATGTTGATTTTTCGAAAATATTGGTTATGTTTGACCGCGTACTGTGGACAAACCATGCTTTTCTCAAAATTGCCACACCATATATTTTGTGCGTATATGTCTTGCAAATCATATGCAACAAATAAAATTCCCCTCTCTCATCTCTGAATAAAATGGGGACTTTTTTCGTAGACCTACCCTCATTTCACCGTTTTTTCGAGATTCGAACGTTCAACCTCCTGTAGCACGAAAGTTTTATATACGCAAATTTTTTGGAACTATCATATTTTATTAAGTTTCTAACAAGGAACACAATGCAAAAAACCGCATTTGAATCGGACCTCAAATAACAGAGTTATTAGCACTTAGTAACTTTTACAAAACGCCCCCTAGCGGCAAAACTAAGACAAAAATGAAAATTTTCTCAACGTTAGGATCAAATTCAGATCATAGGACAAAACTGGTAAAAAAATCAGAAATGTGACTTTTTTCTATCATGGTGATATGCCGTTCACAAAAAAAGGTTAGAAAAATAATAATAAAAAAAAAAAAAATAAAACAGAAGAAGAACAATAGGTTTTCGCAAGCGATGCGAAAACCTAAAAAAAGAAACAGAAGAAGAACAATAGGTTTTCGCACTGCGATGCGAAAACCTAAAAACTAGAATCGCAATCGCGATATCATCGGTTTTCGCAAAAGCAATTCCATTCAGTTCACGAGTCGCATTATTCGAAAAATATTTCTTCATTCAATGGTTTGTTTATAATGTTAACAGCGATCTTTCAAACACTTTTGTCGCAATGTTTTAGCAGACTTTTTACCCAAAAGAATATTTTTGAGTATTACCTGTCAGTTATGTAGTCGCGATATCAATGTTTTCACGAAAGCAATTCCATTCAGTTCACGAGTTGCATGATTCGAAAAACATTTCTTCGTTCAATGGCTTGTTGATACTGTTAACAGTGATCTTTCAAACATTTTTGTCGCAATGTTTAAGCAGACTTTTTACCCAAAAGAATATTGTTGAGTATTACCTGTCAGTTATGTAGTCGCGATATCATCAATTTTCACGAAATCAATTCCTTTCAGTTCACGAGTCGCATGTTTCAAAAAACATATTTCTTCGTTCAATGGCTTGTTGAATACTGTTAACAGTGATCTTTCAAACATTTTTGTTGCAATGTTTAAGCAGACTTTTTACCAAGAAGAACACTTTTAAGTATTACCTGTCTGTTATGTAGTCGCAAACTTGAAAACCTTTTTTACGGACTTCGGGTACTGCAACGTTATATGTGTGTGTTGCTTTATGATGGCGACATACGACAATTGTACTCGATAAACAAGAATTGCAAACGACAATAACACGCGACAATATATTATGCAACTCAACACTATTACAGACTAATGTTACATTGAATTACTATCATTTTCATGAAATATCGCTTTGATTTTTAGTGTTGTTTCAAATTGATGTCACCAAGAAACAGAATGCAAAAAAAAATTGCATAAAATCAGACTTCAATTATTTTTTTATAAAGAGTGATTTCAAGCCAAGCGCCCCCTAGCGGCAAAACGAGAAACAAAATTGAGTAAATATTTTCTATTAGGTACCTAGCAATGCAGCAAATGGTTCAATCAAGTATACAAGTCGCACTAGTCAAACATTCTATTCCTTATATATCAAAATTTGAAGTATAAAACCTGATATACAATTGTTCTAAAGAGAATAAAAATTTGGACTGCCGTAAACTGACCAAATCAAGATCATTCTTCAAAAACTAAACATCACTGGAAAGGGCTCTTCAAGAATTACAACTTTTGTTCATACACTTTCAATAAAATATTTTTTGTTTTTGAGCTATTTTGAGCCGAATAAAAACACAGTAATCGTAATATGACCTTGACCTTTGCAATTTCATTTTAACTTCTTAATTGTGGGGTCATTTCAAACATAACAATACATAACTTGTGAAAATATCATAAGAATGAACTAAAAATAAAGTCAGGAGCGAAAAAAACCATGTTTTTGAAATTTTGATTATTCCTAAAATTTAGTGAAGTTTGACCGTTTCTAGAGGACAAACCATGCATTTATTAAGTTCGCCACCCAATATATTTTGTGCGTATATGTCTTGTAAATAATTTGCAGCAAACAGAATTATTCTATCTGATCTCTAACAAAAATGGATAGGTTATTCGTAGACCTACCCTCATCTGCACAGTTTTTTGCGAGGTTCGAACTTTCAACCTTCCTTTAGTAGCTCAAAAAGTTTTAGCCACTCATAACTGGAAACTATCATATTTTATTAGAGTATCAACAAGGAACACAATGCAACAAACCGCATTTGGATCAGACTTCAACTTTTTGAGTTATAAGTAGAAGAGTGTTTTTAAGCTAAGCGCCCCCTAGCGGCAAAATGAGAAACAAAATTGATTAAAATTTTACCATTAGGTACCTAGCAATGCAGCAAATAGTTCAATCAAGTACGCAAGTCGCACTAGTCGAACATTTTATTTCTTATATATCACAATTTGAAGCATAAAAACTGATTTACAATTATTCCGAAAAAAGGATCAAACTTTGGACTGCCGTAAAATGACCAAATCAAGTCCGATCTTCAAAAACTAAACATCACTGGAAAAAGCTTTTGCATACCTAAAACTTTTGTTCATATACTCTCAATGAAATATTTTTAGTTTTTGAGCTATTTGGGGCCGAATAAAAACACAATAATCGTAATATGACCTTGACCTTTTCATTTATTTTTTAAATTTTTAATTGTGATCCCCTTTCAGACATAGCAATACATAACTTGTGAAAATATCATGAAGAATTAACAAAAAATAAAGTCAGAAGCGATAAAAAACATGTTTTTGAACCTTTAACTTTTCCTAAAATTTAGTGAAGTTTGACCGTTTCCAGAGGACAAACCATACATTTCTTAAATTCGCCAACCCATATATTTTGTGCGTATATGTCTTGCAAATCATTTGCAGCAAACAGAATTCATCTATCTGATCTCTAACAAAAATGGATAGGTTTTTCGTAGACCTACCCTCATTTGCACAGTTTTTTGCGAGGTTCGAACATTCAACCTTCTGTAGCTCAAATACTTTCAGCGACACGTACCCTCGAAACTTATCTTATTTTATTTGGCTATCAACAAAGAACAGAATGCAAAAAACCGTATTTGAATCGGACCTCAAATAAGTGAGTTATTAGCCATTAATAAATTTCATGCAAAACGCCCCCTGGCGGGAAAAGTAAGACATAAATGAAAATTTTCTCAACGTTAGGATCATTTTCAAATACGTGGTAATAACTGATTAAAATTTCATACATGTGACTTTTTTCTATCATGGTGATATGCCGTTCACAAAAAAAGGTTAGAAAAATAATAATAAAAAAAAAAATAAAACAGAAGAAGAACAATAGGTTTTCGCACTGCGAGGTGCGAAAACCTAAAAAAAAAAAAAAATAAAACAGAAGAAGAACAATAGGTTTCCGCACTGCGAGGTGCGAAAACCTAAAAAAATTTTAGCGATGCGAAAACCTAAAAAAAAAAAAACTAGAATCGCTATTGCGATATCATCGGTTTTCGCAAAAGCAATTCCATTCAGTTCACGAGTCACATGTTTCGAAAAACATATTTCTTCGTTCAATGGCTTTTTGAATACTGTTGAATACAGTGATCTTTCAAACATTTTTGTCGCAATGTTTAAGCAGACTTTTTACCAAGAAGAATACTTTTAAGTATTACCTGTCTGTAATGTAGTCGCTAACTTGAAAACTTTTTTTACAGACTTCGGGTACTGCAACATTATATGTGTTTCTTGCTTTATGAGGGTGACATACGACAATCGTACTCGATAAACAACAATTGCAAATGACACACAACAGTATAAAATGACACGCGACAATGCGATATGCCACTTAACAAAAAAAATTAAATTTTAATATTAGGTACCTAAAAATGCAGCAAATGGTTCAATGAAGCATACAAGTTGCACTAGTCGAACATTCTATTCCTTATATATCACAATTTGAAGCATAAAAACTGATTTACAATTGTTCTAAATAGAATCAAACTTTAGACTGCCGTAAAATGACCAAATCAAGTCCGATCTTCAAAATCTAAACATCACTGGAAAGGGCTATTCAAGAACTAAAACTTTTCTTATATACTTTCAATAAAATATTTTTTGTTTTGGAGCTATTTGGAGCCGAATAAAAACACAATTATCGTAATATGACCTTGACCTTTGAAATTTCATTTTAACTTTTTAATTGTGAGGCCCTTTCAAACATAACAATACATAACTTGTGAAAATATCATGAAGAATGAACTAAAAATAAAGTCAGGAGCGACAAAAAACATCTTTTCGAAATTTTAATTTTTCCTAAAATTTAGTGAAGTTTGACCATTTCTAGAGGACAAACCATGCATTTATTAAATTGGCTACCCCATATATTTTGTGCGTATATGTCTTGCAAATCATTTGCAGCAAACAGAATTATTCTATCTGATGTCTAACAAAAACGGATAGGTTTTTCGTACACATACCCTCATCTGCACAGTTTTTTGCGAGGTTCGAACTTTCAACCTTCCGTTGCTAGCTCAAAGGGTTTCAGCCACTCATACCTATAAACTATCATATTTTATTAGGCTATCAACAAGAAACATAATGCAATAAACCGCATTTGGATCAGGCTTTAACTTTTTGAGTTATAAGTAGAAGAGTGCTTTCAAGCTAAGCGCCCCCTAGCGGCAAAATGAGAAACGAAATTGATTAAAATTTTACCATTAGGTACCTAGCAATGCAGCAAATAGTTCAATCAAGTACGCAAGTCGCACTAGTCGAACATTCTATTTCTTATATATCACAATTTGAAGCATAAAAACTGATTTACAATTATTCCAAAAAAGGATCAAACTTTGGACTGCCGTAAAATGACCAAATCAAGTCCGATCTTCAAAAACTAAACATCACTGGAAAGAGCTCTTGAATAACTAAAACTTTTGTTCATATACTCTCAAAGAAATATTTTTAGTTTTTGAGCTATTTGGGGCCGAATAAAAACACAAGATTCGTGACATGACCTTGACCTTTTCAATTATTTTTAAAATTTTTAATTGTGATCCCCTTTCAGACATAACAATACATAACTTGTGAAAATATCATGAAGAATTAACAAAAAATAAAGTCAGAAGCGATAAAAAACATGTTTTTGAAACTTTTACTTTTCCTAAAATTTAGTGAAGTTTGACCATTTGCAGAGGACAAACCATACATTTCTTAAATTCGCCACCCCATATATTTTGTGCGCATATGTCTTGCAAATCATTTGCAGCAAACAGAATTCATCTTTCTGATCTCTAAGAAAAATGGATAGGTTTTTCGTAGACCTACCCTCATTTGCACAGTTTTTTGCGAGGTTCGAACTTTCAACCTTCTGTAGCTCAAATACTTTCAGCGACACGTACCCTCGAAACCTATCATATTTTATTTGGCTATCAACAAGGAACAGAATACAAAAAACCGCATTTGAATCGGACCTCAAATAAGTGAGTTATTAGCCATTAATAAATTTCATGCAAAACGCCCCCTGGCGGGAAAAGTAAGACAAAAATGAAAATTTTCTCAACGTAAGGATTAAGTTCATATAAGTAGAAAAAACTGGTAGAAATTTCATAATTGTGCCTTTTTTCTGTCATGGCGATATGCCGTTCACAAAAACCGGCGGAAAAATAATAAAAAAAACTAGAATCGCTAATGCGATATCATCGGTTTTCGCAAAAGCAATTCCATTCAGTTCACGAGTCACATGTTTCGAAAAACATATTTCTTCGTTCAATGGCTTTTTGAATACTGTTGAATACAGTGATCTTTCAAACATTTTTGTCGCAATGTTTAAGCAGACTTTTTACCAAGAAGAATACTTCTAAGTATTACCTGTCTGTAATGTGGTCGCAAACTTGAAAACTTTTTTTACAGACTTCGGGTACTGCAACATTATATGTGTGTGTTGCTTTATGAGGATGACATACGACAATTGTACTCGATAAACAACAATTGCAAACGACACACAACAGTATAAAATGACACGCGACAATGCGATATGCCACTTAACATTATAACGAACTAATGTTGCATTGAATTACTATCATTTTCATGAAATATCGCATAAATATTTTAGTGTTGTTTCAAATTAATGTCACCAAGGAACAGAATGCAAAAAATTGCTTAAAAATCAAGCCAAGCGCCCCCTAGCAGCAAAATGAGAAACAAAATTGAGTAAAATTTTACTATTAGGTACCTAGAAATGCAGCAAATGGTTCAATGAAGCATACAAGTCGCACTAGTCGAACATTCTATTCCTTATATATCACAATTTGAAGCATAAAAACTGATTTACAATTATTCCAAAAAAGGATCAAACTTTGGACTGCCGTAATATGACCAAATCAAGTCCGATCTTCAAAACCTAAACATCACTGGAAAGGGCTATTCAAGAACTTAAACTTTTGTTATATACTTTCAATAAAATATTTTTTGTTTTGGAGCTATTCGGAGCCGAATAAAAACACAATTATCGTAATATGACCTTGACCTTTGAAATTTCATTTTAACTTTTTAATTGTGAGGCCCTTTAAAACATAACAATACATAACTTGTGAAAATATCATGAAGAATGAACTAAAAATAAAGTCAGGAGCGACAAAAAACATCTTTTCGAAATTTTAATCTTTCCTAAAATTTAGTGAAGTTTGACCGTTTCTAGAGGACAAACCATGCATTTATTAAATTCGCTACCCCATATATTTTGTGCGTATATGTCTTGTAAATCATTTGCAGCAAACAGATTTCTTCTATCTGATGTCTAACAAAAACGGATAGGTTTTTCGTACACATACCCTCATCTCCACAGTTTTTTGCGAGGTTCGAACTTTCAACCTTCCGTTGCTAGCTCAAAAAGTTTCAGCCACTCATACCTAGAAACTATCATATTTTATTAGGCTATCAACAAGAAACATAATGCAATAAACCGCATTTGGATCAGGCTTTAACTTTTTGAGTTATAAGTAGAAGAGTGCTTTCAAGCTAAGCGCCCCCTAGCGGCAAAATGAGAAACAAAATTGATTACAATTTTTCCATTAGGTACCTAGCAATGCAGCAAATAGTTCAATCAAGTACGCAAGTCGCACTAGTCGAACATTCTATTTCTTATATATCACAATTTGAAGCATAAAAACTGATTTACAATTATTCCAAAAAAGGATCAAACTTTGGACTGCCGTAATATGACCAAATCAAGTCCGATCTTCAAAAACTAAACATCACTGGAAAGAGCTCTTAAAGAACTAAAACTTTTGTTCATATACTTTCTATAAAATATTTTTAGATTTGGAGCTATTTTATGCCGATAAAAATAATAATAATTGGTATATAACCTTGACCTTTGCATATTATGCTTGATTTTTTTCTATGAATTTATCTGTTTTATAAAAATGCATAAACAGTGAAATAATGATGAAGATTGAACAAAAAATAAAGTCAGGAGCAGCGAAAAAGAGGAAACGTATGGATATACAATTGTTTGAAAAGAGGATCAAACTTTGGACTGTGGTCATTTGATCAAATGAAGTCCGATCTTCAAAATCTAAACACCAATGAAAAGATCTCTTCACAGACTAAAACTTTTGTTTATATACATTCTTTAAAATATTTTTAGATTTTGAGGTATTTTATGCCGATAAAAATAATAATAATTGGTATATGACCTTGACCGTTGCATATTATGGCTGATTTTTTTTCCATGCTTTTATTTGTTTTATAAAACTGCATTAACAGTGAAAAAATGATGAAGATTGAATAAAAAATAAAGTCAGGAGCTGCAAATAACATTAAAAGTCATGCTTTGAAAATGTTGACTTTTCGAAAATATTGGTAAAGTTTGACCGCATACTGTGGACAAACCATGCATTTCTCAAAATCGCCACACTATATATTTTGTGCGTATATGTCTTGCGAATCATATGCAACAAACAAAATTCTCCTATCTCATTCCTGAAAGACGTGGATAAATTTTTCGCAGACCTACCCTCATTTCACAGTTTTTTCGAGATTCGAACATTCAACCTCCTGTAGCACGAAAGTTATATATACGCAACTTTTTGAAAACTATCATATTTTATTAAGTAACTGACAAGGAACGCAATGCAAAAAACCGCATTTCAATCGGACTTCAAATAACAGAGTTATTAGCCCTTAGTCACTTTTACACAACGCCCCCTAGCGGCAAAATTAAGACAAAAATGAAAAAATTCTCGACGTTAGGATCAAATTCAGATCCTAGGACAAAACTGGTAAAAAAATCAGAACTGTGACTGTTTCCTATCTTGTTGATATGCCGTTCAAAAGATTACAACTAATATAAACAAAAAAATTTCCTTTTCCTTAAAAAAGAAAAATAATAATAAAAAAAAAAAAAATAAAACAGAAGAAGAACAATAGGTTTTCGCAAGCGATGCGAAAACCTAAAAATAAAACAGAAGAAGAACAATAGGTTTTCGCCCAGCGATGCGAAAACCTAAAAAAAAAAAAAAACAGAAGAAGAACAATAGGTTTTCGCACTGCGAGGTGCGAAAACCTAATAATAAATGTTTGGAGAAAGCCGTAATGACAAAGGCAATATGCTTATCGGTCCTGGTGTACACAATTGCATCCTAAAATGCACCTCATTCTCTCAAATACGCATCGCAATTCACCTTTCAACACGGGCACTATTTCCTGCGTAGGAACGTCCGGATAGAGGGTAACCAACCCAATAACCGCCTTCTTTTCTTACTTCAACTTGCTAGATTTTCGTGTACAAGCCCTTATCCGAAAAACATGAATATCTGCCATGTTTGTTGAAGGAATCATCTGAATTTTTCAGGACATTTTGCACACCGTAGGCTACGGCATTCCTGCAAATTTCAACTTCATACGTCAACTTGCCGATTTTATATGATTTTTTTAATAATTCTTGCTTAAATATGCATGACGTCATAATCACGTGACCAAACAAATATTCCTTGCAGTATACATCACTTCACTTTTCAGTGTCTTAATCCTGAAGAAATCATAATTTTTGACTCAAAGTTCATGAAACTACAGCGTTTCAATTTCGTTAAAGTACACTTTTCGCCTTTCTGCCATAACTCAACCAATTCAACCCCGATCTTCAAAAACTTAACATCACTGGAAAGAGCTCTTGAAGAACTAAAACTTTTGTTCATATACTCTCATTGAAATATTTGTAGTTTTGGAGCTCTTTGGGGCCGAATAAAAACACAATAATCGTAATATGACCTTGACCTTTTCATTTATTTTTTAACTTTTTAATTGTGAGGCCCTTTCAAACATAACAATACATAACTTGTGAAAATAGCATGAAGAATGAACTAAAAATAAAGTCAGGAGCGACAAAAAACATGTTTATGAAATTTTAATTTTTCCTAAAATTTAGTGAAGTTTGACCGTTTCTAGAGGAAAAACCATGCATTTATTAATTTCGCCACCTCATATATTTTTGCATATATGTCTTGTAAATAATTTGCAGCAAACAGAATTCTTCTATCTGATGTCTAACAAAAATGGATAGGTTTTTCGTAGACCTACCCTCATCTGCAGTTTTTTGCGAGGTTCGAACTCTCAACCTTCCGTTACTAACTCAAACTTTTCAGTCACTCATACCTTGAATTTATCCAATTTTATTAGGCTATCAACAATGAACATAATGCAACAAACCGCATTTGAATCAGGCTTCAACTTTTTGAGTTATAAGCAAAAGAGTGATTTCAAGCAAAGCGCCCCCTAGCGGCAAAATGAGAAACAAAATTGATTAAAATTTTACCATTAGGTACCTAGCAATGCAGCAAACAGTTCAATAAAGTATACAAGTCGCACTAGTCGAACTTTCTATTTCTTATATATCACAATTTTAAGCATAAAATGGTATAACAATTATTCCAAAAAAGGATCAAACTTTGGACTGCCGTAATATGACCAAATCAAGTCCGATATTCAAAAACTAAACATTAATGAAAAGGGCTCTTCAAGGTCTAAAACTTTTGTACATATACTCTCAATGAATTATTTTTAGTTTTTGAGCTACTTGGGGCCGAATAAAAACACAATAATCGTAAATGACCTTGACCTTTTCATTTATTTTTTAACTTTTTAATTGTGATCCCCTTTCAGACATAACAATACATAACTTGTGAAAATATCATGAAGAATTAACAAAAAATAAAGTCAGAAGCGATAAAAAACATGTCTTTGAAACTTTAACTTTTCCTAAAATTTAGTGAAGTTTGACCGTTTCCAGAGGACAAACCATACATTTCTTAAATTCGCCACCCCATATATTTTGTGCGTATATGTCTTGCAAATCATTTGCAGCAAACAGAATTCTTCTATCTGATCTCTAACAAAAATGGATAGGTTTTTCGTAGACCTACCCTCATTTGCACAGTTTTTTGCGAGGTTCGAACATTTAACCTTCTTAAGCTCAAATACTTTCAGCGACACGTACCTCGAAACCTATCATATTTTATTTGGCTATCAACAAGGAACAGAATGCAAAAAAACCGCATTTGAATCGGACCTCAAATAAGTGAGTTATTAGCCATTAATAAATTTCATGCAAAACGCCCCCTGGCGGGAAAAGTAAGACATAAATGAAAATTTTCTCAACGTTAGGATCATTTTCAAATACGTGGTAATAACTGATAAAAATTTCATACATGTGACTTTTTTCTATCATGGTGATATGCCGTTCACAAAAAAAGGTTAGAAAAATAATAAAAAAAAAAAAAAAAAATAAAACAGAAGAAGAACAATAGGTTTTCGCACTGCGAGGTGCGAAAACCTAAAAAATAAAACAGAAGAAGAACAATAGGTTTTCGCACTGCGATGCGAAAACCTAATAATTCTACTTGAGGCTGAAAGCCCTAATAAAAGTTTGAAGAAAGCCGTTATAACTAAGGCAATGATAAAACAGAAGAAGAACAATAGGTTTTCGCACTGCGACTGCGAGGTG
>CM037791.1:870769-919176 GCA_021229015.1 Solen grandis
ATTTTTTTTTATTTTTGATGATCTGCTGTAATCTGCATGGATTATGTATTCAGTATGACTCCTAATACTAAAAAATGCAATGATGGCAATGTTTCTCAGGTGAGTGATTCAGGTCCATCTTGGCCCTCTTCTTTATATTTGCACTTCACAGAAGTGGAGCTATATTTTACATGAAGAGAAGGTAGGATGCAGGAGTTTTAAATGTAGTAACATACATTATGAAAACCGTTTGAAGAAAAAAAAAAAACACTTAAAAAAACCAT
Organism: Solen grandis; assembly: GCA_021229015.1. Lineage (NCBI taxonomy): Eukaryota > Metazoa > Mollusca > Bivalvia > Adapedonta > Solenidae > Solen > Solen grandis. The sequence goes on from CM037791.1 coordinate 871,033, forward strand.
TTATTTTAAAACTTAATGACCTTGATCATTATGCAGTAAATGACCATTATCTTTCAGCTGATAACTGAAGACCTTGACCTTTCAGGTTGACTCACAGGTCCATGGGGAGTTGCCTTTCAACTCCAAGTACCTCCTGAAGCAGCCTATCTTGCCTCATAATAACCCAGCCAAGTCAGACAAGAAGTTCTTCTCCAAACACACGGCCAAGACCAAGAAGTCCCAGCAAGTGAAGAAAACGGGAGCGGTGAGTACTGGACATGGTCTACCTGTCACTCTCTTTGTAGAGGATTACCACACACAGAATCAAGGGGAGGGCCAAATTGGTGACCGACCTTTCACCTTGTCATGTAAATTTGAATCCATTTACCATTTGCTGCTATTTATGCATCATTTATATGCTTGCAAATGATCACTCTAACCCTTTACCTCATGTAGACAAAATTTTGATGTATGGCAAACAAGAAAACCCAGATCAGACAGCCCAGGGGCGTTTGCTCAAAATTTTATCCACTTTTACACAGTTGGACAGCAAAACAGTCCATTTTTATAAGGGAAACACAATTATCCATTAAAATCCCCAAATCCCCCACAATCTATTTAACCCTTACATAAGTTTTATTATACAATTTAATAATAAATTTTATAATATCATTTAAATAATTTAAACCCCAAAAATTTAAAAATTATTAAAATTTGATAACTAAATTAAATAAAGTTTGATAACTAACATTTATTAAGTTTGATAAAACATTATAAAGTTTTATAAGTTTGATAACAACATTAATAAAGTTTGATAACTAACATTAAATTTTAAAGTTTGATAACAAAAATTTATAAAGTTTGATTAAGTTATAATAACTTATATAAAGTTTATACAAAAATTATTAAAGTTTGATAACAACTATATAAATTGTAACAAAATTATAGAAAGTTTAGATACATTATGAATAACATTAATAAATTGATTTCTAAGCATTACATAAAGTTTGATAACTAACATTATATACAATTGATAACCGTTAAAGATGAAAGCCTCATGCTTGAATAATGATAAGACAATCATAGACAAGTGAAGATAATTTTTATCAAATATTTTTGTAAGAATTGTAGCCCTTTTTCTGTGTCAAAGTGGGATTGGGGGTATAAATCACATTCAGAATAACCCTGTTTTCCCTGACCATAAAGTTCAGTTAATATTCTTCAGGTCATTTGTCAGTGTTGCAAGTCCTCAGAAAAGAAAAACAGACGTGATCAATATAGTTTTAAGATGTAGACTGAAACACATCATAAAGATAGATACGTGATGTCAACGGAAAATTGATATTTCATACATTTTATGGTGTATCTATATTGTGAATAAAACATGCTGTGATATATGAGTTAGAGAAGATTTATGCAGCAATAGAATCATGGATCATAGGTGTGCATTAATGCTTGAGATGCATTTTCATTCAGAAATGCAAGTTTTACATCCATGAAAAGAGCTGAAAAAAATAATGACATGCTGTAGTGTGTAATTATATCCTTGTCAAAAAATGTTTGAAAGGGATATATAGGGGTCCCCTTGTGGTATGTCTGTCAATCCATTACCATTTATCTCGTATGCTTTTCTTGTCTGGAGCATAACTTACTAGTCAAGGGATTGAGTTGAAACTGAAAAGATATAATACAGTAGGAGTTCAATAAGTTGAAAGGATCAACCTAAAAAGTTTGTGACATTGGGACTTCGACTTTTGTATGGGGTTATATCACAATTGAGCTGTCAAATCTTTCAACCCTAGAATCCACTGGACAAGGCTTTATTGCATCAACGTTTGATTGTAAATGAAGTCTTACACAAATCTATATATCTAAAGGATTGAGCTGATTTTTGTATTTGATTTGGCGCCGTTATGAAACAACACTATGTATACAGAGTATCACAGTATTTCAGTAACTATACAGTTGTTAGGACTTTCTGCCTACAGGCAGAAAGTCATATTGGGTTTGTACTGTTTTTTTATTATTCTTCTTCTTCTTCTTCTTATTCTTTTTTTCTTCCTCTTATATTTGTGTTAATTTCGAGGTGTTGCCATTGACTCAGAACAATGAAAATTTTATGGCATATATTTCAAACCATGAGCTTTCGGATGCAATGAATTTCATATTCATATGACGTCAAATAACGTCAGATTTGACGTCAGGTGAAAAAGTTTGTACGCGGTCTACAGCCATTATTTCTGGACCGATTTTCATCAAAATTTCACAGAATGTGTATGTTAGGCTCTAGTTGTGCATCCCGGTGTCCGTTTTACCAAATTGAAAAGGCAAAAGTTTTATGGCGAATCCAAGATTCGAACTAATGACGTCAAATTTCAAATGCGTATAAAATCGCTTCCAGAAGAGCTAGAAAGCTGATATTTGGACTGGATATTAATCTCTAGGTCTTCTTTATATTCTGAAAAGATGAACGTCATATGACGTCACATGACGTCATAATGCAAATAAAACTTTCGTATTAAAACTTAACGGTTTTTAAGCCCTGTCGGCTTCATTTTTTGTATGATTTACTTGAAATTTTGTCTGAAGATGCAGTATTAGATTCTATGGAGCCATGTCGCTTTCGTTTCCGGCAAATCCCAAAGGTCAAGGTCATATATCAATTATCGGCTTTTTCTTCGGCCTTAAATATCTCAAAAACGATAAATATTCTATCGAGACACTATGCGTATAATTTGTAGTGCTTTCAAAGATCTTTCAGATGATATTTAGTTTTTGAAGATCAGGGTTGAATTAGTTGAGTTATGGTGGAAAAATGAAAATTTGGTAACCCCCAGTGTGTTTAACAGTTTATATCTCGAAAACCTTTGATTTTTCAAAATATGATGATGAATATTATTTGTAGAGCAATGTTTGGCCGTTCTTTTGATGTCTAAAGTTTAATGATTGGCCAAAGATTGATGGAGTAATGGGGAAAAAACTAAATTCGTGTATGTAGCTTTGGTGAATTTTTCATTTTTCAGGTGGTTTAAGAGCTTGGATCTCAAAAAGTATTAGTAATATTCCTAAACATAAAGCGTGTGAAATGTAGAGAATTTTCAGACGATTATTTTGGTACCTTAAGTTTTGAAATTGAACAAAGTATAAGGAAGTTACATCAAAAATAAGAATTTAAACATGTAGAATTTCAGCGATTCTGCCGTGTTGTCAATCTTTTACGGCTAATATCTCAAAGCCCATTTGAAAAAAGTCCACACCTTAAGCAAGTGAGATGTAGAGAATTTTAAGACAATTATTTTGGTACCTAGAGTTTTAAAATTGATTAAAGTATAAGGAAGTTACATCAAAAATACGAATATAAACCCAAGTGTAAGAATTTTCGAGAAATATCCTACTTTCGCTTTCACGTTAATTGAAGCATTTTCGGAAAATATGTAAGTTTACAGCTATGTATTAGTCACATAAATTGCAAAAAACTTTTTACTTATATCATATTGATATTACTAGCTAAACAAGCGTACCTTTTCCGGTGGCCGAGTGGTTAGAGCGTCCGCCTCGGGAGCGGAAGGTCGTGGGTTCGATCCCTGACCCGACATACCAAAGTCGTAAAAAATGGAACTGTTATAGCTCCCTTGCTTGGCGCTCAGCATATAAGGGTATTTGCAGGACTGGTTAGCTCGGTATCAGGATGGTGTGGTATCATGCCACATGTCTACGGCGTGATACTGCAGTGTGGTAGTCCTATACCCGCATGAAGTAGACATCGTGACTGGCTGAATTACTGTCGGTGGGACGTTAAACCCAACAATCAAACTGATATCATATATGGCAGTGTTTACTACACCGATCACTACACACGAGGTGTGCACACTGGCGCATGTTGACGTCTTTTGTAAACGTTTATTAAAGTTGCTTAAATAATCATGTTTATTGATAAACATTTACATAAGAATGAGGAGTTTCGGAAATATTTTTTGCAAAGGGACTCCTAAGGAAAGAAAAAGATGCTAAATTAAATACTAAAATACAAGTTTAGTTTATTAGGTTTAACGTCCCACCGACAGTATTTAAGTCTTTTTGAGACAATGTCTACTTGAGACAAGTGTAGTGTTGTCACACTGCACAGTATCACGTCGTAGACAGTTGGCATGATACCACACCCAGTCACATTATCTGGACACCGGGCCATCAGTCCTGGAACTACCCTTATTAAGCTGAGCGCTAACCAAGGGAGCTATACCAGTACCTATGTTTACGAATTTGGTAAATACAAGAATTGAAATAATTGATATAACGTTTTTAAACAACTTACAGATCATGTGTTATCTCGTTTGATTTGGTATTTCCGGGGTATTCCTAGCCTTGGTATCTTCCGCTGACACCGACTTTTTTAAACGATTATTTTTTACATATTTCGTTCTTTCCTTAATGTCAATCAGTTGATATTTTCTGATTTCTCAACTAATTAAAACAAGATAAACAAATAAAAAAAACAGCCATCACATAAATTGATTGAAATCTGAAAAAGAAATGAGCCGACGGTCAAAAAATGCGCGAAATTTATGTGTTACATCCATATTTGGAAAGCACGTGCACGTGCTTGAATACTTTAACAACACGCTGACGTAACAATTATATGGTGCCATCTTCTAATATAGCAGCATAACGTAGTAATAGGGCGGGGCAAACTCTAAGTTAGTCAGTGTTAATTAAGTATAGGTTAGTGTTTTTTTTTTTTAGTAAGCATTAATGAAATTAAATCGGTGTGGCGCGGCAAAGCCGCGCGACCGATTTAATGGACTTAATGCTTACTAAATAACACTAACCTACTTAGTGTTTGGAATTATATTTTGAAATTTAGTGCAGTCGCACATTCCAAATATAGTATTGATTTTTGAGACTCCGCCCTATCAACCTGTTCCCGGCGTGAATTACATCATGTGACATGTAACATGTTATGTCAAAGGTCAATGCGTCGCTCTAGCTGTGTATATCTATGTAGATCTACGCTCCAAATGAGCATTGAACCGGAAGCCGACTTTGATCTCTTCGGCAAAAAAGTGGTGATTGAAATTTGAATAAAAGATACTGTTTAGAAAGGTTCATATATCTGCACCTCTATATATTGTGTTTTGGACATTTTTTTTTTTATTTATTTAAGTAACCCTTGTTTGTTAGTGTTTTTTTTTTTCTTCTCTTCTCATTATTTATATACATTTTTCAATTTGAATTTATTTAATCGGATATTTACTTAATCGCTTTGTTTAGTAATTAGTTATATATTGCCCATTCTGTGTTAACATGTGTAGACATTGAAATTAAACAAGTGTCTTTAAAGCGATGACCGATACTAATGTTGTTAGAACTTGTGGTCAAACCCTCTTACTTATTTTTTTAAATCTTCAATGTTGTATCACCATTACTTAGGCAATAATACATGTTTAAACTAAACTAAGCGGAAGGACAGAGTTCTTTTGTTATTTTGGATTAATCAGAATGCTGGTGAGTAAATGTTTGTTCTCTATGGTTGCTGTGTATTATTTTTTGTCGATGTTCATGCGTTCACATCAAAAATCCCTGTAACACGTTACACATGCGTGCTGTAAGGGACATTGGCATCCAAACTTACCCTCATTAGATAGATCTATTCAAGAGAAATAATTCTGTACATTTTAAACATGGAGTCACCCGACTACTTTTTGACCTATTTAAGGCCAAATAACATGCGTATGAATTTAGTGCACCGGTCGGCCATTTCACGCCAATTTTTTTAAAAGATCCGCCCGCCCCCCCCTCGGTAATGCTAAACTATTAAGATTGTTGTGCAATAAGGCCTCCAAATTGGGCATTTTATGACTATTTTAACTGTTCTATAGAATTCAATCCTTTATTGCATGTCTTTCAGTCAAAATCTCACCTTAATTCAGCATTAAATAGGGTCACTTTTTTCTGTGTAGGCACATCCGGTAACCAAGGGCAGGTAATTGTGGTCTTAGTCTATTTTGGTGAACACATAAAGCTCCGCTTCTCGACACATCTTGACGCACATGCGCAGTGAAGGTGTTTGAAGCTGGTTTTAAATTGATCAGTTGATTTAGCGGAATAGTGTTTAGTGACAAGTTAATGCCGATTAAAAGAATTAAATGGAGACACAATTTTGAAAAAAAAAATGGAATGATTTCATTAGACAAAATATAATATCAAACACTAAGAGAGAATTTAACAGTTAAGAAGCCGTCACTCGTTACGCTCGTTCTGGCTTCTTAACTGTTAAATTCTATCTAAATAAACACTATAACGAATACAGTCGTCTCCATCGTATGTACAAGCATTATTGAAATTTAACTCACGAGGCTACACGCGTCGACGAATCTATTGCATAGTAGCATTTACGGTTTTATTCCCGCGACTGTACACGAAATTAAAAAAAAAAAGAATTTTGATATGCAGAATTAATATGTTTAAGTTTAATTGCTTATATTTTGAAAACCTATAAAACTAGACCCAAATATGCTTCAATTGAATTGTAGGGATTTTCAGGACATTTATTTTGGTACCTAGAATGCTAAACTTGGAATCTCTCAGCCCCTCACCGCTGTGGGTTCGAATTCCGGTAGGGACTTCGGATTTTTCATGTGAGGAAGCCTTCCAGCTGGCTTGCGGTAGGTCGGTGGTTATATCCGCGTATCTCTGTGTACGTGTCTTCCTCCACCTGTAATTAGCTGGACGTCTCTATATGATTGAAATACTATCACAGCGACGGTAAACCCGATTACAACAACAACAACATTTAAAATTGGTCAAGTTATAAGAAAGCCATATCAAAATAAAGATTTATTTATTTTCGACATATGGCTTACTTCACAAAGTTCATGCATGAGAAGTCCATACGAAAAAAAAGTAAAAGGTAGGAAATATAATATATATTCTTTCTAACGGTATTAATCTTTCATTTCAAAATGTTGCAGAAAGTCCTATCATTCGTATCAACGAATGAAATCTAGTTTTATTTGTGTTTAAAAATAAATAAAATTTCACAGTTTGTGAGAATTTATGGTGAATCCATCGAAATTGGATAAATCTAAAAATAGTAACATTTCTGGGGAACACCATTTGGTATAGTGGGTTCTTCTTAATGTTCAAAAATACATCTACTCTTTTTGGGGAACTTCAGCTACATTTCAATGAAATCAGTTTTCCCCATTTTAACTACACAACTCCTATTATTTATATTTGAGAGTTATCCAAATTATCTTTTTAATTTGTGTTGTGTGGCGTTTATACAGGAAGGAAGACGCAATTGTCTGGCATTCATACAGCATAAGGTTCAGGAGAAAAGCATGGTATATGGCCCTAGGCTATGACAACTTCATAAATGTGTGCAGTATTAAGTGGCACTCTTGGCGTCATTTATAAATATTGCCACACCAATAATGAGGAACGGATTATACAGCCAATGTTTGACCTAAGTCTGAGATTTGTGATCTGTTTTTGTTGTTTGTCATACCTGTGGAATTTGTTTAATTCTGCTATGCATGTTGCAATAAACTATAATTGTTCACAGCAATTGAAAGTTTCCATTCTGAACTATATTCCAATGCTGCAACTATTATCCTTCCCTGTGATATTAAAAACACCTTTAAACATGTGACAGCAATGAGTCCTTTTTAATTTTATGTTCTTCATTTTATGTGTTAAACTTGGTTTATTTCATTTTATTTGATTTATTTAACGCCATTTTATGCCATGTAAGGCAAACAGATGGCCTGTTCACCTAACAACTCTTTCCCAGGATTCCAACAGTACTGAAACTTTAGCACACATCTATGTAGCTAAGTACAATATATATATGTACAATATATGAATTATCATCAGAAAGAAATTGCAAGTCATTCATGACGGAGACGGTGCCTGACCCCAGTGGGGATCAAACCAACACCCCTTCACTTTACAGCCAAGTGCCATCAAGGCCAGTTTATTTATGTGATTGGGCACTAGGCATGATGTAACTCATATTTGTTCAGACGAATCCCATCCAGCAATTTTGCAAGACTTTTTCTAGTGTACATATATATGTAACACTTCGGGGGAACCGAGTTCTCAAAAAACACATAGCATTGGTCATAGCTTTTATTGACAGTTTTCACAATGAATGTTCTCTCAGAATGTTCCGTAGAATCCTGGCCACAACTCCCTGTAAATTTGTATGCAATAGATAGAATACAATAGTACAATAATAGTTTACAACAGCATAATTAATGATAATCGTTACAATGGCTGCACACATGACAGGGATACATTGCTCTATAATTATATAAAAAAAAGTTGCTTTTTGATAACGCTGAGAGGCTCTTTAGACGGGAATCAATTTAAACCAATGTAACAATACACAAGTAAATCAATCGTCTCTGCATTATTCAATGCACAAAATAAACATGGAATACATTTAATAACATACTTACAAGAAATGCGCTTTCATGGAATGCTCCCTTTCGTGGTGCTACGGTGAAAGATGGACTGGTGATGTGGCTATGAGGATTAAAATGAATGTGAATTAGTCAAATACACTGATAAATACATTGTCGATGCCAATTTCAATATCGAGATTCATAGCCCAAGTTATAACTCAAATATTATAATAAATATTAATAATAGAACCGAAATAAATAGATGTAAAGCAAGAACAGATACTTAGAAACGAATTTTGAAAAGAAAGACAAATGTCACCATTTTTCCGATAAGGATTACCTTGATAAAACTTGCCAAAACACAATCATCTAGCCGCGATAAGCTATAAAACAACGGAAGTGCAAAACAGCTGACAGGAAGGTCTAAACAACTGATCTTTACCCTTTAAACAATATCGTGGTCGTCTAAGCGAAAACTTCGACCTACTACATATATTCCCTTGTTTCTAGGTGTGTTCGAAACAAAACATGAATATATTTCTAAGGAAAATATTTGCAAGCAAGATATGCAAACAAAACAAAATGATGTAATTATACCCCCACTATGTAGGGAGGGGGGAGCTATATAGGAATCACTTAGTCTGCCCATCCATCTGTCCTGAAATTTTTGTCCGGGCTGTAACTTAACAATGCCTCCCTGGATTTCCAAATGGTTTGGCACAAATGTTCACCATATTTAGTCAGAGTGTCGGGCGAAAGAACCAGATTGCTAGCTCAAAAGTCAAGGTCATACTTAGAGGTCAACAATAGAAATTAATGCCAATATGCTTGTTTATGGATTATTACTCATTATATATTGATGGTTCCTTCTTTTCTTCCCATCATTTTCTTTAACCCTTTCCCTCATAGAGGAAACTATGAAAAGACCTATGTGAACAACATAAAACCAGATAGCCTGCGAGTAACTCTATGAGTAAGTCTATATGAGGGAAAGTCTAGTAAGTCTTTATGAGGGAAAGGGTTAAATAAATTAAAGAACATCATAATGATCAGTTCATAGAAGAATTATTAACTGTTGTTAACTTACTGACTTTGTTTTGATGTGCTTAACCCTTTCCCTCATATAGACTCATTTTGATGCACTCAATAGGTACCACATAAAGCCTGATCTGCAGAAAACCACAGTTAAACCTTATCAAATTTAATTACAAAATCCTCATTTCCTGACCACTGAGGAGCAGCGAACAGCATAAAACCTGATCAGCCTGCGAGTGACTCGCAGGCTGATCTGGTTTTATATTGTTCGCATAGGTCTTTTCATAGTTTCCTCTATGAGGAAAAGGGTTAAAATCAAGACTACCTCTAAAATGATCAAACTTATGTGACAAACGTTACAGGCTAAATTCTTCCTGCATGCTTAAGGACCATGTTTTTGTCACAGACTTTGATGGGTATGTCAGCTTGTAAAAACATTTATATGTTATTGACTGACAAATATAGCAGGGTTGTAGGGGTTTTAATCACCTTTAGTGATAGTTCTAGCTCAAATACAAGATTGATATTGAGTACAGTGTAAGAAATTAATTTAACAATGAAGATGCCCGGGTTGGTAACAGGTCCTCTGCTAACTACACATCATTATCAGCAGAAGTGTCCATGATAGAAACAAATTCAAACAATTTTCAAATGATATGACATCTAGAGTGATTACAATTAAAGCATTGCTTTTATACACAGAAAAAGCCTAAGAAGACTAATGAAAGAAGCAGCTTTTGTATAATTAGCACATGTCGTACAGGTAAATCATTGCAGCCAAGGCAGCCGTAAGGGTGTGAAAAAAATAGTATCCCAAAATCGGAGTTGTGAAAACAGCCAAAGGGCTTTGACCTATTTTTAGTAAAATGTACTCAAATCATGATGTACAGACCTTAAAAAAACAAAAAACAAATTAACACATTGAAAAATTTGACCCACAAAAAATTGACTCATATATAGGTTTTTCTTATGAATGTATACGGAAAAACGTCAGGAATTTCTTTTAACTTGGACACCGCTAGAAATTTAATTCATCAAGGTATGACACAGAAGTTCTACTGTAGATAGATAAGAGTAGTAAGAGAAGTGTATTGTCTAAGAACCATATCTTTTTCTGGTCCAATTTTTGAATTGTGTACGTATGCATGTATGTACTTATATATAATGCAGGTACTCATTTCCATTTTTTTTTTTTTTTTGCTGAAGAGACCACAGGTAGAACAGACAGTTGATGGATACAAGGGAATCCAGATGTTATACCCTTGCTCTTTCTATATAGACCCCTTGGTTCTTTAATATGACCAGTGTAAAGCATTGATACAAGCCAAGCTCCTTTACCACTGTCTGGTTCAATCAGTGATGGGCAACTGCAAAGGAGTTGGGAGGGAGACGATGAAAAACATCCTATAAATCTCCAAGGTTCAACTGGGATTTTAACCTTGGACCCTTGGCCCAGATAAACAGTCCAGCAGAACTCATCCACCCTTCTGTCAGTTATCTCCCTTTGTTTAATTTTATAATTTTGTTCTGTACATCATAACTTGAAAACTATCAAATTGATGGATTTGAATCATGAAGTATAAATAGATTGCAACTTAGTGAAAGTGCTAGTTATCATTATGTGCAGCAGCAATTATTTCTAGTTTTAGTATAATGGTAGACTTCCTCCTGATATTTTCTCTCAGCATACTCTCTCTTGCTAGTTTGGGACATTGTATATTATGAAAGGAATATCAAACTTGGCTTTTGTTATTTTTGTCCAAATCTTTAATACTTTTAGCTCCTGTAAACCGTAAGGAATGTATGTGAATCGAGTGAAGATGAATATACTCTGTAAAGTTACCGTGCAATGTATGCGCTTGTGACAAGTTGAAAAAAAATCAGTCAAAACATATGAATTATTTTCAATAAAACTGACACAAAATATGTTGAAATCTTGTGTTTCTTAGAATCAGCAAAAAGTATTTCTAGTTATGATATAAATCCAGCTTTTACGAAATGTCCTGAGATTTCATTTACCAGTGATTGATAGCTGAAGGGGCATTCATGAGACTTCAAGTGATCAATTTTATACATATTTTACAGGGAGTAAAAAGTGAAGCCTGACAGGTAATCATATCATGTACATTTTGCCCACATTGTAAATGCTGTACAAGCTGTGCTACACATTTAGACAGTTACTTCCCCTTTATGGGTCCTCTCCATGTGACATTTGATGCCTAGTATGGGTCCATGGTGTTGCAGGTACAGTAAAACTTCGATGAGTGGAACTTCGATGTGTCGACTTTCTCGGTGTGTCGACTTTTTTTTTCAAGTCCCGAAATCATTCCTTATATATTCTATATGAAATCCAATTTATGAGTCAAACTTTTATGAGTCAATTTTTTTAATAAGTCTATCTTTTTTTTTTGGTCCCCGCATATAAAACTTATATAGATTTACCTTTCATGAGTCGAACTGCCAATTACCTGTACCCATTATTGCCTCAGGATGTTTTCACATGTTAGCGAGAGGCACGAGAATGTGTTCGCACCTTTTTACCGGCGTCTTTAATCCGCCATTTGTAATCAGAAAATTACCATAATGCACTAGTGTAACGGAATGTGCTAATTGGACTGAAATTATGTCGGTAAGAACAAACGGTGTAAAACTGTTTAAAAGATGTTTAATTGCACTTACTCAACATGTCATCATTATTAGATATAAGCTGCATCATGACAGTCTGTAGTCACTTATCATGGCTACGACAGATGAAACACATGCTGACTGTCCTGAACAAGGTCTGTCTAGTGAAGGACCCAGTACCCAACCCGGGGGGATAGCTAGACAGTCCGCTTCAACTGAGCAATCCAGTGAAGGACTCGCTTTCAGCGAGGGGATAACTGGATCAGTTGGTTCGGGGAAAGACTTTTTTTTTATATGATCGATATTTTGACATATAAAACTTAATAAAACTGAATTTAAACATTGTTTATTGTGTTATTTTCTTCTTTATAACTTAATAAGCGATTTTTACCATTTAACAAACATTCTTTCATACACTGGTATATACACTACATATGAGTCGACTTCCCGATGAGTCGATCTTTTTGACACGGTCCCTAGAAGTTTGACTCATCGAAGTTCTACTGTATTAATTTGTACATGCATATTTGTGAGCATTTATAATCTTTTAACGAATCATTTAGTTACATGTTAGTTTTTACACTGTTGGTGAAAGCCAGAGTCCATAGTAATTAAAAATCAAAATAAAAATATAGTGAGGTTGTTGCTGCCATTTTAACTTAATCACTCTGTGTGTAGTAGCATATCCATGTAATGTGATTCTTTGCAGGATATTGTGCAGCCATTTTAATTAATGCAAGCAGATAGTGGAACACTGCCCAGTTGCTAGTCATATCTGTTGATTCTTAAAGTGCATATGAGTTGTCTTTGTAGGGTAAAACCCTACTATTAAGACCACCATCAGTTCCATTAAATGGTCTTAATAGTGGATGGTAATTGTGTAGCTGAGTGAGGGGTCTTGATAGTGAGATGGTCTTGATAGTGAGATGGTCTTGATAGTGAGATGGTCTTGATAGTGAGATGGTCTTGATAGTGAAATGGTCTTGATAGTGAGATGGTCTTGATAGTGAGATGGTCTTGATAGTGAGATGGTCTTGATAGTGAGATGGTACTTAATAGTGGGTCTTAATAGTGAGATGGTCTTGATAGTGAGATGTTCTTTATAGCGAGATGGTCTTAATAGTGAGATGGTCTTAAAGGTGAAGTGGTCTTAATAGTGAGATGGTCTTAATAGTGAAGATGGTCTTAAGTGAATGTCTTAATAGTGAATGTCTTATAGTGAGATGGTCTTATAGTGAAATGGGCTTAATAGTGAAATGGTCTTAATAGTAAAGTGGTCTTAATAGTGAGATGGTCTTAATAGTGAGATGGTCTTAATAGTAAGATGGTCTTAAAGGTGAAGTGGTCTTAATAGTGAGATGGTCTTAATAGTGAGGTGGTCTTAATAGTAAGATGGTCTTAATAGTGAGATGGCCTTAATAGTGAGATGGTCTTAAAGGTGAAGTGGTCTTAATAGTGAGATGGTCTTAATAGTGAGGTGGTCTTAATAGTAAGATGGTCTTGATAGCCAGGTGGTCTTAATAGTGAGATGATCTTAATAGTGAGGTGGTCTTAATAGTAAGATGGTCTTAATAGCCAGGTGGTTTTAATAGTAAGATGGTCTGAATAGCCAGGTGATTTTAATAGCATAAATACGTTACCTGTTATTACTTCAGGTATGTGTCTATTTGTGCACAGCTTCCAAAACAGAGTCCGCAAAATAAACCATTCCCTAAACCCCCTAGTTACCGGAAGTGTAACCCCCGTTCTCCAATTGTGTTTTGGAAGCCATCGAGTTTCAGTGGGTAACCTAGCGTGTCCCTTTCTTGATAGCTTCTGTGCGCTACAGCTCTCCTTTTCTTATCTTTTCATAGCCTCGGCTGTGTTGTTTATATTGTTCTTATTGGTTTTATTCTATATACGTATAGAATTCCCAATCTCCGTCCCGTATCGGGACCTTTTGCCTTGTGTCACGGGTTTCCGTGCTTCGGCTCCCGTGACACTGGTTTTATTATTTTGATTTTGTATATACTGTTGTCTCGTTTCGAGATTTCTTTGTACGGGTTTTCTTCGGTCTTCCCGTTTTTTATTTTGCATACATTGTTCTTTTGTATTGCTTTTTAGTATGTCGCAGTCTCGGGGCTCCTGCGGACATGTCAAGGCGTCCTGGGATTCCCATCAGTCCTGCCTTTCATGTTCAGGGTGCTCTAGGGTCGACACCTGCACCGTTTGTGCTTCGTGGACAGACGAGATATGGAAGAAAGCCTCTTCACGTCGGTCTTACTCATCCCGGAAAAGGAAGGCCTCATCTTCCTCCTCCTTCTCTGGGTTCAGTGCTGCTGGGGGTCGGAGTCCCTCTCCCCCTCCCAGGAAGAAGGCTTCCCGCCCCTCTCCGGAGAGGCCGCCTTCATCTCCTGGCTCCCTGCCCGGCTCTCCTTGTGTCAGCCCCAGGGGAGCAGTCAAGGAGACTACTCCGACCGGTCACCGGGCATGACCGGTCAATTGCGTGATCGCAGTCATAACCAAGCTCACGACCGGTCACCGGTCAGGTCTAGCCACCGGTCACCGGTCAAGACCGGTCACCGACCATCACGGGACCGGTCACCGGGTATATCTACCAGGGACCGGTCACCGGTCAGGACCGGTCACCAGGCACCGGTCACCGACCACTACTCACCGGCACCGGGCACCGGTCACCAGGCACCGGTCACCGACCACTCTCACCGGTCACCGGGCACCGGTCATCAATCACCGGTCACCGGTCATTGTCGAACATCTACTGTTCGTGATCGGTCTCAGAGACCCAAGACCGGTCATCACCGGTCATCGGCAAGAGATCCTCACCGATCAACGGCCAGGTCGGCTCACCACTCTAGACGTGTGGGTCACCGGTCTTCGCCGATTTTGTCTGAAAATTCGGACTCGAGTTTTTCCTCAGGTAGCCCTGCGGTTTCTCCGCTTCGGCCACCTCCTCCCTCATGTTCAAGGGTGCCCAAGAAACGGTCCCACAACCGTTCCCCGGGTTTTTCCGGTCACCGGTCCCCTAGCTCTGCTACTCGGGACCGGTCCCCTTTACGCTCCACCACGTCTTCGAAGGTTCAAGGTGCGGATGTTTCAGCGCAACCTCAGACCTTTGACCCTTCCACGTGGTGGTCCCACATGATGGGGGAATACGCCAGGCATTTCAGTTCTGCCTCCCCCCCCGTCATACCGGGTGAGCCTTCATCTTCTAGGAGGGATCGGGTTTCTCTTCCACCAGAGACCCTAGATCACAGACTGTTCCTTCAGTCTCCTCCCTCCTCGGGTCCACAGGGCGCTTCTTCTGCACAGCCCCCTATGTGGCCCTTTTTCCCTCCATTTCCCTTTATGGGCTTTCCCCCTCAGGATGCTCCCCCATCTCGCCCTGAGGCTGGGTCTCCTCCCTCTACTCGCAATCCCCCTACTAGTGGGACTGCTTTGAGCGGACACTTGGAGGATGAAATCTCCCTTCATGCTCCGGAGGAGGACTCCTTATTTGCTGAGGACGTGCCTCTTTCGTCCACCTCGCGCCGATCCAGCGCTCATTCCGAACCTCGTACTGACAATCCTCTCTCTGACGAGGACGAGGAGTCAGACGACAGTCGGTTTTCCATGGACAGGGCTGTTCAGGAGGTCTTTGCTACCTTACCTGCATCAGTATGCAAACCGGCCCCTCCTCCCTCCCGGAAGAGGTGCGAAGGTTACCTTGACCTTGTCGGTAAGCCTAAGGAATCCAAATCAGTCGAACCGGAGTTGCTCCCTTTCTCTCCGGTCGTCCGTTCGGCTCTGGAGGATTTCGAATCTTCATCCTCCTCTAAGCCAGGACCGGGCTGGTTTATTCCAACTTCAGACCTTCGGCCTTTGGGTTTTAACCCCAAGACCTACAAGTTTCCGGAGGGTGATTTTTCTATCCACCCTCCGAAACTGGACCTAGATGCGAGTCGGCTCCGGCTCAAGGTCCCCTCCTCTTTACCGCTTCAGCTGAAGGTCCTGGATCGCTGGGAGCAACGCTCCCGCTTTCTTTCCGGCATCTCGTCGCATACTGACTCCTTCGTGGCCGCTCTTTCGGTCAAGCTACAACAAAAGGATGCCTTATCTGCTTCCATCAGGCTTCTTTTAGAGGCCTTAGCAGCGACGGCAAAACATTCGATTTTGCTATCTCTCTCTCTCTCTTCCGAGATGACTCGCTGCAGGCGGGATGCCATCCTGGACGGCCCCAACAAGCTACTTCTCTCTTCTTCTCGAGAAAAGCTTAGGTCGGCCCCTCTTTCTTCTTCGTCCCTCTTTGGGGGACGAATCAAGGAAGTAGCGGATGCCTCCAGGGAGGAGCAAATGCACGGCGCGGTGGCCTTCCAGCCCCGCACTCCTACTTCGGCTCCCCCTAAATTCCGGATACCGAAGAAACCTACGGCTTCTACCGGTAAATCCCCGAAGGACTCGGAAAAAGGCAAGCCTCAATCTCCTTTCAGAGGCAATCCCTCTTCCAGGGGCGCTCGCCAATCTGGTCCTCAGCGACCACGATTTCCTCCTTCATCGCCCCCCACCCCTTCTTCTACCTCTACCAGTCAAAGGGGTAGGAGTAAGCCCTAGGGTACGTCCTTTCTTCCGCTTCCTCTTCCAGACGTTCGATTAGGAGGAAGAGTGTTTCTGCCCCTTCCAGTAGGCGGCAGACTCACTCATTTCATTCATCATTGGGAGACAATCACCGACGACCAATGGGTCCTGTCTATCGTGAGACACGGGTATCGGGTTCCGTTCAGTCGTCCCCCTCCACTATCACGCTCTCCCATTCATCTCTCCTCCAATCATCCTCGTCTGGGACTCGCCATTTCAGATCTTCTGAAAAAAGGAGCGGTAGAAAGGGTCTCGATTCCAACCTCTCCGGGGTTTGACAGCCGTCTCTTTCTGGTTCCCAAGAAGGACGGCGGGTTTTGACCGGTCATAGACCTATCTCATCTAAACTCCTTCATTCCGAAGGAACACTTCAAAATGGAAACAACTTCGTCGATCAGGGCAGCCGTCCTCCCCGGTCACTGGGCTGTTTCCCTGGATTTATCGGATGCCTACTTCCATGTATCTATCCATCCTCATTCCAGGAAATACCTTCGTTTTACGGATGGCCAAACTGTCTACCAGTTCAAGGCCCTTCCGTTCGGCCTGTCTTCGGCCCCCAGAATCTTCACCAAAATAGTGTCGGTTCTGGTCGCCAGGGTTCATTTTCGAGGCTCACGCCTCCTGGCGTATTTCGACGACTGGCTTCTTCTTCACATGGACCCAGTCGCTCTTCTCGACGAACTTCGATGGGTGACAGACCTAGCTCTCCGGCTAGGCTTCATCCTCAACTCCGAGAAATCGGAGTTGATCCCATCCCAGAACTTCACGTTTGTCGGGATGCAGTTTCTGACCGACCTAAACAGGATCAGAATTCCGGAACCCAGAATTATGTCTCTTCTAACTCTGGTTCGGGGGTTTTCGCGTCGGCAATCGATCTCAGCCCGCGAATTCCTATCGCTTCTCGGAGTACTCAATGCAGCAGCGGATCTTGTTCCGCTGGGCCGCCTTCACATGCGACCTCTTCAATTTATCCTACTCTCGATCTGGCGTCCCAGTCGAGACCATTTACAGACCATTCTTCCGGTTTCTCCAGAATTGGTTCATCATCTCAGTTGGTGGAATTCCCCCTCGTTTCTCCGAGAGGGTGTTCCTCTTTCTCCTCCTCAACCGGAACTGTTCCTCTTCTCGGATGCCAGTCTGTCAGGCTGGGGTGCTCATCTGGAACCTCTGGGTCTCACAACCTCGGGTCTTTGGTCCCCTCGGGACAGTTCTCTTCATATCAACAACCTCGAACTCAAAGCGGTTCTACTAGCCTTACGACAGTTTTCTCCTCTCATTCGAGGCAAATCTGTTCTAGTATCTACAGACAACACGACTGTTGTCTCTTACATCCGCAGACAAGGGGGACGCACTCGCCTTCTCTGTGCATGGAAGCATGGCACCTTCTTCATTGGTGTCAGGTGTCTTCGGTACTCATTCAAGTCAGACATCTTCCGGGTCGTCTAAATGTTCTAGCGGACCAACTGTCCCGCAGGCATTCTCTTCTCCCCTCGGAATGGAAGTTACTTCCTCGGATCGCGACAACTCTGTTTGCGATTTTCGGGTCTCCGTCTGTCGATCTATTTGCTACCAGGCTGAACAACCAGCTTCCACTGTTTGTGTTACCGGTATCGGATCACCGGGCTTGGGCGATAGATGCTCTGTCTGTAAACTGGGATCATCTATTTGCTTATGCGTTTCCACCGTTTTCTCTGATTCCCTTAGTTCTAAGGAAAATCCTGCGATCTCAGTGCCGGATCCTCCTTGTAGCTCCACTTTGGCCAACGAGATCTTGGTTCGTGGATCTTCTGGATCTTCTGATAGACGATCCTGTAGAACTTCCCCAGGTTCCGGACCTTCTGTCACAAGGTCGGAACTGGGTCCTACACGACAATCCTTGCGCTCTTCGTCTTCACGCTTGGATGTTATCCAACAGCGAGTTAGACAGAAGAAATTTTCGGCAACAGTTGCCTCTATTATCTCTAAAGCCAGGAGACAATCTACTCGATCTGTCTACCAGGCAAAGTGGAAGGTCTTCCGTGATTGGTGTATCGCACGGCAGATTAATCCGGTCAAAGCTCCTGTCAGAGAAATCGCTAACTTTCTAGTTTTTCTTTTTAACGAGAAAAAACTTGCGGTCAGTTCTATCAAGGGTTATAGGTCTATGTTATCGAACACTCTTAAGTTTCACAGATCCTCTTCCCTTGGTTCGGATCCTTATCTTTCGGAAATTATTCGTTCGTTTGAACTGTCTAGGCCAGTTTATCGTTCGTTAACTCCAAAGTGGGATCTTTCTTGTGTTTTACTGGCTCTTAATAAGGCACCTTTTGAACCTCTTTCTGAGGCTTCTCTCCTGCACGTAACATGGAAGACGGTCTTTCTCATAGCAATGGCGTCTTCTAAACGCCGTTGCGAAATTCATGCCTTTTCTACTGAGGAAGGCTATTTACGCTTTAACAAATCTGATGGCTCTGTTTCTTTGAGCTTTCAACCTGGTTTCCTTGCGAAAACCCAGCTCCCTTCGGTCTGTCCCCCTCCGGTAGTTATTCCGAGCCTTGCTAGGTCTTGCGCCAGGGGAGATCCTGATCGGCTTCTTTGCCCGGTTAGAGCCTTGAAGTTTTACCTCCAGAAGGTTAAATCTTTACGGGGTCGTCGTCTTCGACTTTTCCTCCCAATAAAAGGGGGGGGCGAAGTTTCGGCAGCATCAATATCTCGTTGGGTAGCCTCAACTATCAAGTTTGCCTATTCGGATCTTTCGGACAGGGATCTATCCTTTTTAAGAATTAGACCACATGAGCTCCGTGCTTTGTCTGCTTCTTGGGCTTTCTTGAATAAATCTCCCATGGATGATATTCTCAAAGCGGCCTCTTGGAAGTCTTCTACTACGTTTTCTTCCTTTTATCTCCGCTCACTGGCTAACCAATCACAAAACCTTGTGGATTTGGGTCCACTTGTAGTGGCTCAGACAATAGTTTAATCATCATGTCTGACGCCTCGGCGGCTTTGGTCGTTTCCTACTTCGGGTGTCGCTTCAATCAAGGTTCTTTGTTAGCAACCTCCCGCCTTAGCGACGAAGTCATACCTGAAGTAATAACAGGTAACGTATTTATGCTATTAAAATGAAATTTTTGAAGTAAAATTAATTTTAATTAGTAAATACTTACCTGTTATTACAGAGTCCCACCTCCCTCCCCGCTTGCTGGCGGTTGTATCCCTCGATGGCTTCATATACAATTGGAGAACGGGGGTTACACTTCCGGTAACTAGGGGGTTTAGGGAATGGTTTATTTTGCGGACTCTGTTTTGGAAGCTGTGCACAAATAGACACATACCTGAAGTAATAACAGGTAAGTATTTACTAATTAAAATTAATTTTACTTCAAAAATTTCATCTTAAGGTTAAAATTTTACCAATATAGTCAGAACTGGGCTCAATATTATTTGGTTCCAAAAAAGAGTGGTCTTAATAGTGAGGTGGTCTTAATAGTGAGATGGTCTTAATAGCAAGGTGGTCTTAATAGTGAAGTGGTCTTAATAGTGAAGTGGTCTTAATAGTGAGGTGGTCTTAATAGTGAGGTGGTCTTAATAGTGAGATGGTCTTAATAGCAAGGTGGTCTTAATAGTGAAGTGGTCCTAATAGTGAAGTGGTCTTAATAGTGAAGTGGTCTTAATAGTGAGGTGGTCTTTATAGCAAGGTGGTCTTAATAGTGAAGTGGTCTTAATAGTGGATTTTACCAATATAGTCTGAACTGGGCTCAATATTATCTGGTTAATAGTGAAGTGGTCTTAATTGTGAGATGGTCTTAATTCCAAGGTGATCTTGTAGCGAGGTTTTACTGTAGAAGGCGGTGATTCTTCGCAGTTACCTCTGTGCACTCAAAGTACTCCTCCACCTGTATTTACCTGGAATTTGCACTGTAACTGTCACACAAATATCTATCAAAATTATATAAAGTCATCGTTACAATGAATGTCAGTAATCTTAAATGTGCATTTCAGTGACAGAGTTATGTGCTGCTGTGCACAGATAGTGCACAGGTGGATGCATATCAGTGAGACATATAGTTGCTTTAATGAGAAAGTCTGAATACACTTTAATGTTGTAGATCAGAATTTTTCAAAATAATTTTTTGATCAAATTTAAGTCATTAAATCATATCAATTCTCTCTCTCTCTGAAGATGAAATATTGTAACTTATATGTATACAAGTATTGTAAGTTTATGACTAAATGTATAATTTGGATACAGGTAGTTTTATTTTGCTGCTTGATGATCAAAGACTATTTGACATGAGTTTTTTATTTAGAATCCTGGTTAAGGTTTTCACATCACCTTTGAAATATTGCTTTGAAACTTTGAATACCTGTTTATGACTTGTACTACTTGTACATGGCAAGAGTACATAAATCTGTCATGCACAATGAGCTTTCTGAATGTTGATGAATTGATACAAGCAAGCTATATACTCTGTATCTGTAATTACCTGTACATTTAACTGCTTTTAAAAGATATCTAAAATATTTATTTTTAGTTTTTCTATTTAACTTTGATTAATTACGTCATTCCGTACACGTGCATTGTCATATACATATATTGTTTTCAGGCAAGTAGTCTGTCTGTCTGAGCTTATATTGAATGTTTTTGAACTAAGGAGTTAGCATTAGGACAAACATAATACTATTGGTTTACTCCTTGCTGTTTTTATGTAGGTTATATTACATAGTCCTGATAGTTTAATGGTTAGAGTCTCTGCCACTCCCATGAAAGCAGTTTTACATTTCAGAAAATGACATTGTGTATTGTAATAAAATTGATTTGCTTAAGCAACATAAAACATTGACAATAAAAGGTAAAAATTATCTTATTACAGTGCACAGAGTGCTCAGGTGAGGTAACTTGATTAGACTTTGTCGTCTGTCATGCATTGTCAACTTTTGCTTTAAATGACATCTAAACCATTGAGCAGATTTTAATGAAAAAAAATACAGGAATGATCCTTGGGTGATATTGTACAAATATAGCTGAAATGATTCAGTTCCGCCAAACAATATGGCCAACAGAGCTGAAAAAAATAATCTTTTAACAAAATCTCCTCTAAACCACTGAACAGATTTTGATGAAACTCAAAAGGAATGATCATGAGGAGGTACTGCATTCCAGTCCCCTAAACAAGGTGGCCCCCAGAGCTTAAAATAGAAATATCTTTAAATGACATCTCCTCCTAATTAGGGAGTCAAGTTGTCCAAATCAACATATTTATCACAGAGTTTTGACCCTTTGCTTTTTAACTATAAATATTATGTGCATTTACTTAAGCATTTTCTCGGTAATTCAGTTGTTGAATTCAGGTGAGCAATTTAGGGCCATCACGGCCCTCTTGTTTAATTTCATAATCTATTTTTGTTTAGAGCATTTTTTTATATAAGATAAAGGCTTTATATTTGGCATACATAATCCACTAAGGAAGGCCTTTCAATTTAAATCATTTTTTTTTATATCTGACCCCTTTGGGTCAGGCCCGAATACTTAAGGGGTTAGGCTTGGACAGGATCATTGCGTTTTATGAACACATTTTTTCTGTTATAATATTTAAAAACCATTGTATATAATGACAGTTATATCCTTTATCCGGTATATAATGACAGTTATATCCTTTATCCGGTATATAATGACAGTTATATCCTTTATCCGTATATAATGACAGTTATATCCTTTATCCAGTATATAATGACAGTTATATCCTTTATCCAGTATATAATGACAGTTATATCCTTTATCCATGGAAGATTTAACACTGTCTTATGGCTTTGACTTTATGATATAAAAAAAAAATCTGCATTTTACTTTTGATTGCCTTGATACATCAGTAAGCCAGAACTATGTGTTACAATAAATACTGCAAGTTGTTCATATCTTCAAAAGACTGAACAATTATTAATAGAATGCAAAATCTTACTTTGAGCTGGAATGTCCTGTCCTGTCCAGTCCTTCACTAACATTACATTTAGATGAGGTTGGAATGCAGGGGTTATCAGTCGCCTCAAATGATATTTCTAGTTTTGGAAACTGTTATAATATAGCGTGTAGCAATGAATCTACTGTATATGTAGACATATGAGTTGCAGACTGTAAGAAACCTGATCAAACTGCTAGTGATATGGTTTCATACTGGTCTCCTAAGTCATTCATTTAAGCCTTTACCATTAGAATGTTTATGTACAAATAGTAACAATTTGCTAAATTTTGAATGGTATATATGAAATTTGTATTTTTTTACCGTCCCCAGTGGCCGAGTGGTTAGAGCGTCCGCCTAGGGAGTGGGAGGTTGTGGGTTCGATCCCCGGCCGCGACATACCAAAGTCGTTAAAAATGGTACTGTTATATCTCCCTTGCTTGGCGCTCAGCATATAAGGGTAATTGAAGGACTGGTTGGCCCGGTGTCAGGATAATGTCAGAGTTCCAGATCATTTTTTACCCTTGGGGTAATTACCCCCACTTTTTAAAGTATGAGGGTAAATGGTGATACGTAAATCACATAAAGGGTAAAATACAAAACTTACCATTTTGATTATTGATGTGGACATTTGATTACATTATGACAAAAAGGAATAAGAGCTTTATTACTTTACATTTTATTAAGTCACTGTCTACATAGGAAATGAACATTTACAGTTTGTGCTGGCTTTATATTCAATACAGTCACTAACACAACTTCTTATGAACTGAGACAGTGGCCTTTTGTTTGTATGCATCCATTAGTCCATTTCTTCATAAACACTGCGTTTATGATTTCGTCAATAATTGGACTGACTTATTTTTTTTTTTATAAGGTCTTCGTCAGTATTGACGTTGTGACAAAGAAATTGTCGATTCTTCGTTGTTTTGGTTTTGAACAATCCATGATTGCACTTCGTTTCCCTTTCGTTTTAAGGCAAGTGCTCATCTGGTTCCCGGCCCTCTGCGAGAGAGTTAATAAGGGGAAGGAACTCCAGACTAGTAGACAAACGCTTGCTACAAGAATTGCAAAATCGATAAATGGTATTTACCAAGCGCCTATAGGATGCATACATCATGCATTGTAGGTTAGTTTCGGTTTCTTAAAATAAACAGATGCTGATAATCCGAGCCGCAAATGAACATACGCTGTGATATTTCTTTCCTTGCGTAATTGAAGAGGAGTGTGCGTTAGCGTACGCATAAAAAATATATCGTATGGGTTTCTAGGTAATTTTAAAGGGTAAATTACGCTGATACGCACGTTATCTGGAACTCTGAATGTAATTGGGTGTGGTATCATGCCACATGTCTATGGTGTGATACTGCAGTGTGGCAGCACCTAAACCTAACAAACAAGCAAACAAACTTGTATTTTTTGATGAGGTGCAGACTGTGTAGAATCTGAGCTACCAAATTGTATGACAGCTACTTTCAGGATACTGTCTGATCAGGTTCTCCTCTGTTTGCCAAGGTGTCAAAATGTGTCAGTATAAGGTAAAGAGTTCTGTTGTGAAAGATGAAGTGACCCATTTATTGCAGGCCAGTAACCACATGCTGGGACCCAAACCCTTCCCTCTAGACAGGCTGATGGCCATCTTCTACTCTATTGTGGAAGGGAGAGTAGCCCCCACTGCCAACATCTTCATGCAGGTAATAATAGCAGTTGTCTCCCTTTGGGAGAGTTTCACAAAAGTCTGTTTATAATTATTTCATTTCGTATTATGAATGCATTTCTTTTAAGCTTGTTACTTTGTCTGCATGAAATATGCTTTATTTAATTGTTAAGCTGGACTGTCCTGTTACATGCTTTAATTTAGATTTTCAAAGACTTTATTTTTCTTTAACTTCTAATTTCAGTGTCAGATTTTAAGGGTTTTATTTATCATTTTAATGATCCATTAAATTTTCTAATTTGTTTGCACACCTTCTTAAGTACATACAAGCAGGAAGACAAGTTCTTTTAGTGTTTTGAAAATACTTAAATACTATTTCTCTGTGTTTTTTTGTTGTCCTTCATATTGTTAAGTCTCTGCGACTAAATTTGTCTCCATGTTCATTAAATGCCCCAAATTGATTCTCTAAGAAATTTCTTATATCATATCTGTGAAATATATCTGTGAAAGGAACACCATAAGTATTCTGTTCATTACTGAGCAATATCTGTACTCAACATTGAAGAGCTCTTTATCCTGACTATTGACTGAAGCAGTCAAACCATATTTTACACCAAGTGTTGCAGTAGCAGAAAAGGGAATAATCTATACATTTTTCCTGTTCATCTTTGTGTACAGATTACATCCCTGGTCAGTCTCCACCTAATGGGCCATGTGTCTGGGGAGGACCAAATAGAGCAGCCCAAGTACAAGTGTCTGGTCTCTCTAGAAAGGTAAGCCAGACCAGTACAAGTGTCTGGTCTCTCTAGATTTCATCAAGTCAGTCTCAAGGTAAGCAGACCAAGTACAAGTGTCTGGTCTCTCTAGATTTCATCAAGTCAGTCTCAAGGTAAGCCAGACCAAGTACAAGTGTCTGGTCTCTCTAGATTTCATCAAGTCAGTCTCAAGGTAAGTCAGACCAAGTACAAGTGTCTGGTCTCTCTAGATTTCAGGTTTAATTTTGGGAAAAGTCTGAAAATTATTTATACATTTATGGTCCTTTTTGACTTGAAATTCGCTAAAAATATCTATCCAAATCAATAAGGCTTCATATTTGTGTCAAATCATTGTGTGTTTTTTTTATTAACTTAAGTAATATTTCTAGTTTAAGTTTTGTCCAGTATGTTCTTTTGTAACCAAGGCAAATCCTACTTCCCCGATCTGGAATTGAACTTTGGACCCTTGGTATGCAAATCTGACACTCTACCACTTTGCCACAAAAGCTAGCTCAGTGGCAAGATGATACAAGTGCCATTCAAACATCCCCTCCTTTCAAGAATCTATCCTCGGACTCCTGGAGTATGAAAGTCTGTGGGACTTTCTAAGGGTGCCATCCCTTCGACCACTGTCGTTTGGCGCCTAATGTAACCAAGTAAATTCCTACTGCCCTGAGCTGGAATCAAACTCGGGACCCTCAGTATGCAAATCAGACACTCTTCCATGTTACCACAAAAGTTAGCTCAATGGCAAGATAGTACAAGTGCCATTTTATACCTCTACTACATGTATTATGGGTGGGGGGAAGAGTTTTTGATTTTCTTGAGGAGAAAGAGGGAGGGTATATATCTGTTTCTAAAGATGAGTCCACTTATTTCAGTGGTATTCAGTTGTATTGTTTATCTTATAAAGCACATTTCTTATGTTGTGGTAGTTAACTTGCACTATTTCTGGAAATGACACCTTGTAACATTTCACATCATTTTTGTCCATTTTTTAGCTACAGTATGGTATCTTCTGTCTGATATTGTCAGAATATTACATGTACATATATTGTCATTGTTTTCATACACATTACAATTGATAATAAACAAAAATTTTTTTTTTTTTTAATTTTTTCACCGAGTCCATTAACAGTACATTATCTGTGTCCTTTGAAATGACTCCACATTCAACTAGACCTGAGTATTGACCCTCCCAAATCATTCTGAAATCAAGCATATTGAACATCATAATTCATTCTCTGTGGCTAAAAATGCTTTATTATGCAGGTGTGACACCACTGTCCATAGATCTGATAACTTCTCTCTCCCACCTTGCCCTACTTTTCTCTCTCTCTTGCTCTTTCTCTCTCTCTCTCTCTCTCTCTCTTTCAGTCCTGCTCAGTAGTTATTATTCTCCTCTCTTCTCCTCCTACCCACTTTGTCTCTCACTAATTCACACACACTCAATTATTCTGTTTTAATAAAGTCAAAACAGTTTATAGGTTACTTTCATCCTGTAAGACTCTGAGATATCTGCTATCAAACAAGAGTTGCTGGCAAAATAGGAAATTTGATAATGCATGTTTTTCACTGATGAAGCCACAGTTCAGAGAGAATAAGATATTCTTGGGAATATTTACATCTGCTTCATAGATAAGAGAGTATGTTGTTCCACAAAGCTGGCCTAAATAATGATTCACACATTTTAAAATAGACTTTTTTGTTAGGATACTTAAGAAAAAAATGTTTTCCAGCATAGTTCTATAATTACTGAGCAGTGTTTTTCCAGTCGTTAAAGATATGATGATGATAAAACTTGCTGATGGAAAACAAGCATACAGCAACCAGCTGATTACACTGTTTATGAAAGCCTTGAATTTAGTGTAAATATTTACTTTACTATTTTAAATCTTAATTTCTGTAAATAATGCATAAGCAAACATGAGTAATCTTTTTGTAAATGTAGATATATCTAACATGGGGAAATGATTTGTTTTCATAAGTTGTAATGTAAATAAAGTTGGCAGGGAAAATTTGGTAGATGTGGGACAAAGCTTACATTTTGAAATACAAAGTCTTAAGCTGGATGTCTAGGTGCATACGACCCAGCCTTTTAAAATTTGGCCATACTAGGCACTCTCTATTAAGTGGTCACATATCCTTCTCCCATCTCCTGCCCCCCCCCCCCCCCCCCCCAAAAAAAAAAAATAAAAAAATAAAAAAAATATGATAATAAAAAAAATATTTCTGGGTAGCATATGGTTGGCAACTTGTCAATCAGTCCGGTTTGTCTGAAGTTTAACTAAAAAACCATTGAAGGGATTTATTTTAAACTTCATACAATGATAGAGGGCATTGAGAGTAAGTGCAGTGCACAAGAACCATAACTATCTAGCCCAGTTTCCTGGTTATTTCCCCCTGGTACATTTTGCATGTCTGGAGCATATCTCTAAAACTATGAAAGGGATTGACTTGATATTGCACTTATTGATAGAAGTTAGTTAGTGGAAGTGCAGCTTTTAAGAATTATAACTCTTACTGTCCCTACTTTTGAGTTATCTCCTTTTATATGTTTTTTAATATGACAAAATCTTTGTCCAGATAAAAAAAATCCAAAATTATACAGGGAATATTGTGGATACGAAAGATACTGATAGAGAAAATTTATATGAAGTGCGGTGTTGAAGAACTAAAAATCTTTACACATATTGATATATGGCAATAAGAGGAAGTGCATTTTCAAATAACTATAACTCTATCTGGACCATTTTTTTATCTTCCTTAATATAATTTCATAATGCTTATCTGGAGAATAATTTTAGAACTGTTCATTAGGTATACTTGATAACTGAAACCATGTTTATGAATTTAAATATGATTGAAGGCATTGGAAGAAATTTGCAGTGTGTAAGAATCTCAACATTAGCTGTTTTTTTAAAAAATGACCTTCCTTCATCATATTTTATTATGCTTTATTTTATTTTACTCAAACATATGGCAAATAAATTATAAAAACTAGCCCTGTTAGAGCTAAGGCCAAGAAGTTGCAATGTGGTACACCATATAAATTGTTTGAAATATGTTTGACATTGTCTTATTTTCAATGACATTATATAGGTGCATTAATTTTGTGAACACAATGCAAGCAGGCATTTGATAGTGGGATATAATCCTGTATTTCACCAAATTATTTAATAAGATTTGTAATCTGACATATCTGTGTATACAGTTTAGCTCCCTCTGTGCCCATTACCCAGGAACATAGGTTGAGGATTAATCACCCCTTTTCTAGTAAATGAGTATGCAGAATAAAGCTTAATACATAAATTGACTAAAAACAATTGAGATTATATTATAATCAATATTTATGTATAGCCATGCCTCTTCACAGTAAGGTCAGTTGTTTTACATTACTTTTACACCTCAAGGTCAAATGTATCTAATTTGCATGTATGGTGTTAAAAATATCAAGAGTAAATTTCAAGTGAAAATAAAATTTCAGTTGTTTCAAATATATATATCCTGCTAATATTTATCAAAATTTAAGTCGATTGATGCAAATTTATCATAAAAGAAACTGAATTACCATGGTTACTGTAGATATTGTACCTGAAGACCTTGCCAATTCAGCTACTGTTCAAGCAGCATGATCCTGTTGTCTCGACAATACACCAGGGTGGGGCCTTATTAACTTGTTTCCTTATCATCAAGTATAATCTAGCACTTGTTTCTAAAACGTTACACCCAAAATTTAGCCCTTTCCATTGGTCGATGAGTTGACGCTTCATTTCCTTGCAAGTTGGTCTAAACCTTTAATACTTACTTTATTCATGTTGTATGTTTTGAACAGAAGGATTTTTCGAAAAAGTTTTAGTATGTTTATTATTTATTTTCATTATTAATTGGTTTGTTTATAAGATCTGTGCAAAATTGTAAAGCAGATATATACACAAATGTATGTACAAATATTAATAATATCTTCAATTTCTTAAGCTTAATAACTGATGTTATTTCTTTTTGTTGATGAATCATATTTGGAAATATTATATCTTTGGTATCCACAATTTTAATGGCAAATTTTCTTTATAGATTCTTTTAAATCTTTAAAATAAGGTACATTTAAAGATGCAAAATTACATGTGATTTGTCTTTTTCTTGCAGGACGGTGAACTTTGATGTGACAAGGTATCTATATGACTTTGTCTGATTGAACAAACAGCATGGCTGCAGTTAACAAGAACAGCAATGTTGTTGACAATGTTAGCGAACAAAAACAGTCAACAATAATTGTTCAGGGAATCACACAAATGACACAGATCAAGGCAGACTAAAACATTGTATTTCTTTCTGGAAATTCAGGAAAGCATTTATATATTTTGGAGGGAAGTCTTGGAAATATGTTTTGCAATAAAACGATGACTTAATGAACTACAAGAATAATTCTTATATAGAAACATATGAGAGAAAAAAATAGAATCAAGAAATTAACTTGGTTTACTAAAAATAGAAAATGAATGTGTTATGGTGTTTAATTACTGTTTTTAAATACACCACAAGGAGGACAGATAAAAGAGGAGACAGAAGTGTTACGTGAAATGATGAAAACAAACCTGGATTACCTTTATCATCTTGCACACACATGGATTGTGATTTTTTTATGTAAAGCATTTCCAGGAATTATGTGAAAAAAAAAAAAAAAGATTTAAAAAAAAAAAGCGAGTTAAGAGTGCTGTCCGAGTGTTGACCTACTTACCCTGGGATTCCCTGGGAATGACTGTTCCGTGTGGAATAACTTTTTGATGGAAATGGATTTAGATTATCATGACAACCATATGGAGGACCTCAAGTGTCAAACTGCTAATTGAGTTGAAACATGTGTCATATGATCTAGTGTCTTGCATTTTTCTTCATAAAATATTAATTGCCTATGATATAATTTTGGTTCAAAAAGCTGATAATTTTTTATCGGTTCTAATACAGTAGCTGTATAACTAATTGCCCCATCAGCAATTTAGTTTGAAAAGTCTGTTAATGACTTAATCGCCCTTGCAAGACTTAATCGCTCTTGCAAAGCTATCTCACACTAAATCAAAAATTAAATCTGAAATCCTGATTTATCTTTTATTATAAACTACAGAATTAAGTTGGTTTTTTTTTTGGTTTTTTTAATAAATCCAGAATGTTGCTATGAATTTGCTGCCTATGCATTGATTTAAAAGGAGATTGTGTAAATTAATTTTTAATTGCTGTTCTGGTTATGAAATAATATTTTGACATTTTTTCAATGTTTATTTACAAAGATAATGCAGCTTTGAATCATGAAAATATCAAACCCAAGGTGTGTATCTTTTTCCGTAAATTTTGTTTCAGTTAATAAGATAGAAAAAAGTTACCATAAGACTAAAAGAAAACTTACAAATTACAGTGTCAATGTATTGGAAGTGGATATAACCTTTTGTATTGAATCAGAAAAATGCATAATAAAACTGCTAAATAACAAATTACATGAGTGGTTCATTCTCTTTTCTCCTAGAAAACTTAACAGGTGTAAGTCCAAAAACTTGATTTTTTTTTAAACTGCTTATCAGTAATTGACATAGTTTAAGTCTAGAACTGCTCAGTCAATTTCAGTAATTGTGTTTTAAAAGTTACAGAAAAGATGATTTTTAATATTAGACTGTTTACTGACCATTGTCTTTGTATCATTTATAAGCCAACTGTATTTATTCACCTGCTTCTCAAAATTAAGGGAGCTATATTGGAGTCATATTCATTGTTGCATCTCATTTTACAGAAAGTTCAATATCTTTTCATATTGTTGAATAACGGCAGTTTGGCAGGGTGTTCATCACCTTCAACGATAGCTCTGGTGTTTATCTAATGTAAGAATACCTGATAAATTTGTGTATTCAGACAAGCTTGTAACCTGAGCAGGCTCCCCTCATCTGGTTTTCATGTGAAGAGATAAGAAAAGATTTTCTCATTGGAATTGAAACAAAAGTAAACAAGAAAAATTCTAAGGTACATGGTCTCTTATTTCTCTCTTTTTTTCTTCTAGATGGGATGAAATTGTTGGATGTCAAGGCCCACTTAGCTCAACTAATTATTATATTCCTTTTCCACAGAGTCAAGTTTTGGATGTATTGGAAGTGTTGTCATTGTCCTTTCACATTCCGTCTATTCTACAAAAAGTTTATTGTTTAAATAATTGAAACCAGGCGGTGTGGCTGGGGAATTGATCGCTTTCAATGATAGCTCTACTTAACCTCTTATTTTTTTTTATTTCTGTTAGATCTACAGAGTCTTGGCATGTTGAACTCTTGAGAATAACAGAACTAGTGCACTACTTGTGTCGGCAGTTTTTGCTGATCAATCCACTTGAGTTTAGTGTGTCAATGGCTTGAGAGCACATGACCACTAATGACATCAATTGCTTGTTCAGATTGAGACCAGTGAGTGTTAATCGCTACATGCTTATCTGTCTATCTATGTGGCTTGGCACAGGAGAACTTAATTGGTCTAAGTGTAGGGCCCTGTGAAGTGCTCCATGCATGTAATTAGAGCTGCCAGGGATTGTGCAATCAAAAATGCCACTCACTTCACACACGATCTACTTGAACCCAGCAGGTCAGGGCATTTGGTCAGACACTTGGCTACCTTGAAGTTTAATTGCTACTTAATTGGGTCATAAACCTAATCAACCTTCCTCTTTGAGTTAAGAAGATATCCAAGATCAAAATCCTTCATTTCAAGATGGCCAGTCGGACTGGATTCAGGGTTTCAGAAAAAAAAAATCTAGAATTTTTAGTTTTGATTCAATTAATTCAGTAATTTTAATTCCTAAAGATTTTGCCAGAATTCCCTAAAGGTTGGAACAATGTTTTGAATTTCTGTCAAAGACCAAAATTATTTTCAAGTCGAAAAAAAAGAATGGGTTTGTATGTACTTATGATAGAGAAAAAGGAAGAGCGAAAGTAAAATGATAAGAAATAAGGGAAAAATAAGAAAATATTCATTGAGTCAGTAGTAAGCACACCTTTCAATTACAGGTACAGATTTTAATTGGAAGTAAAAGAAACATATGGTACAGAAAGACAAGATCTTAATTCAGAGTTCTCTCTCTCTCTCTCTCTCTCTCTTGGAAATCAAGAAATATATATTTATAGGTACAGAATCAATGTGTACAGAATTTGGTCACATTTAATATTATCCAGGTACTGATGAAAAGTGTAAAAGAATAGGTCTTGTATCTTGATAACATGCCCTCACTCTGAACAGGCTGTCAGGTTCCTGATACAAGTTTATCTGGTTGATATCAGGCCTTGGAATGTAGTGAAATGATGGTGTCATTTATCACAAAGTATTTTGTAGAGAGATAGGATTATCAGCTTCTGGAATGAGTTCATTACGTTCATGGGTTAAACTTTTGACTTCTATTTTGTAAGAAAAAAAAATGTGATTTTGCATAATTTAAGTTTTAATTAACAAAGGTCAACATGTTTTGAAGGAATTTTATTTTTATTATTTTCTACTACTTTCAGGACTACATTTTAATTGAAAATAAAATGTTTAATTATTATCAGTTCATGTATTAGGGGCCGAAGGGTAGAAAGTGAAGGACTATGCATCTAGCCATGTGTAGGAACCCTGTGGCAGAATTTGTCTCTCTAATCAGCAAACAGAAAAAATTATAACAAATATTGATATAACATGTGAAGGTATCGATATCTCCTGATTCAAGGGGAAATAAAAAGTTAAAAACAAAAAACATAATTTTTCATTTCTATTTGGGTTTTTGCATTAGTTTTCACAAAGTGAATTTCTGTTATGTCTGATAACTGTTGTTAGGGTTTTTAATGTGTTTTTTATACGCCCATCTTAAGATGGGGCGTATTATGTGAACACTCACTGCGGGCGGGCGTGGAACATTTGTTGTCCGGGCTCTAACTTCAATACCGTTTGCCCAATCCTTTTCAAACTTTCCACACATGTGCATGGCCATAATATCTCGGATGAGTTCGATATCCAGCATTATCGCGTGAAAGACTTAGAAGTTATGGCCCTTGACGTACACAAAATACTTGAAATTGTGATTGTCCGGGCTCTAACTTCAATACCGTTAGACCAATCCTTTTCAAACTTTCCACACATGTGCATGGCCATAAAATCCGGATGAGTTCGATATTCAGCATTATTGCGTGAATGACTTAGAAGTTATGGCCCTTGATGTACACAAAATACTTGATATTGTGATTGTCTGGGCTCTAACTTCAATATTGTTTGCCCAATCCTCTTCAAACTTTCCACACATGTGCATTGCCATAATATCTTGGCTGAGTTCGATATCCAGCATTCTCATGTGAATGACTTTGAAGTTATGGCCCTTGATGTACACAATATACTTGAAAATTTGCTTGTCCCTAGTCCTTAGACCCTATGAGGTGTTGTCAGATCTTGCAGTTAATTAATAGAAATGTATCAACATTTTTTTTTTATGATTAACATCATTAACTAATGGGATTTTGGAATTATTTTGCTTATTTATGGACAGTAGCTTGTTTCTCTGAGCTATTTCTGAGAGTCCCCATACCATGATGGGCGTATTTTGTGGCAGTCCTGACCCTTGTTTTTTCTTCATATTATTAGCTTGTCTGTTTTTTCAAAGAAAAAAAGTCTAGGTATTGTCATCACTCTGGTGCTGTCGTCATTGTCATCTCTGTTCTAGTGAAAAAACTTTAACCTTGGCCATAACTTCTAAACTATAAAAGCTTCTGTCATCAAACTTTGCATACTTGTTCACAATCACAAGAGCTACATTCTTATCAAGAGCTGTAACTCTTTAGTCCATTTTGACCAAATTTATCACCCTTTTTGTGTCACCTGCTGTAAGCAGAGGTGACACATAGGGATCACTGTTCTGTTGTCTGTCTGTCCGTTCATCTATCCGTCACACTTTTCTATCATGTTTCAGTGGGTCACACATGTGTTCCCTGCCCCAGGGGTCACTTGATTTTTACATAGACTAATATAGGAGAGTCTTGAGATCTTCTTGTCAGAAAGTTTCAAAATCATGGGTTTAGTTACTTGGTATGTAACATGGCCTTATGGACCTGAACTAAGTTTTCAAATCATGGCTCTTGGGTCAAAATTGGTTACTTGATTTTATAGCTATGACCATCAAAATTTGGACCACAGGTACACAGTTTTTGAGTGGAATTATGATTATTTTGCTGTACTTCTGCATGGATTTTATATTCAGTATGACTATGTTATAAAAGGCAATGAAGGCAATATTTCTCAGGTGAGAGATTCAGTTCTGTCTTGGCCCTCTTGTTAATTCAATTTTTTTGGATCAATGCAATTCCAAGAGAGCTTTCTTCTCAACCCTGTGTGTACATGTCCCTGTTTTGTCACTCAGGTTTGTCATGTAAGGAAGCCTTCCTTGCATGGGTAAAAGTTTTCAGGAATCTTCCTGAACTTAAGGTTTTTCTGATTGCCAAATGACTTCTTATGCTATATAAAACTTTATAAAAAAAATTGCTAAAATCAGGATTTTCTGGGGTGTTTTTTTTTTGTTTTTTTTTAAAGTTTCCAACTTTTACCCATGGGTTTGTGGTAGGTCGGTGGTTTTACCCGAGTGCTCCTCTCCACCTCCTGTAACTTGCTGAAATATTATCAGCAGCAATGGTAAACTTAAAAACTACAAGCTTATGCTAGCAAATTTAGATCAAGGTTTCTGTGAGCATAGAAATTTAGATTGTTCAGCAAATCTTTAAGCACTGCCAAAAATGTTATTTCATAATGAAGGGAATGATAAAAAGGAGTGAAATGTACTATTAAATACCCATCAGTGTGCAGCAAAAGCAGCAGGGGGCAGTTCCAAGTGTTGAGCCCCTGCCGTTAAAACTTACAGCTAATGTGCTGAAGTGTCAGATGCAGGGTTTAATGTGAAAGTGGAAATGGCATTAAGAAAACCTAAAGATAGTAGTCCCAGCACAATATGACCACATTAACATGTTCTTCCACAATTAATGTAAATTGCAGAGTGACCTTTATACGCATTCTTCACAATGTGAAGTGGGACTATAAAGAATCATGTGAGTTGTCTTGTTGTGTCCCATTTTACAGAGAGTTCAAAGAAATTTCAAAATGATGTGTCAAGGTAGAGTATACAGCATACAGTCCCACACAAACCATACTGGGCTATCCATGGTATGCTAACCATACAGTGACAGCCATGATATACCAACTATAAAGTGCATGACATTACACACATTCCATGCAGTGCCATCCATGGTATGCTAACCATACAGTGCCAACCATTATACACCAACTATAAAGTGTATGACATTACACACATTTCATGCAGTGCCATCTGTGATATGCTAACCATACAGTGCCAGCCATGATACACCAACTATAAAGTGCATGACATTACACACATTCCATGCAGTGCCAACCATGGTATGCTAACCATACAGTGCCAACCATTATACACCAACTATAAAGTGCATGACATTCTTCACAATGTGAAGTGGGACTATAAAGAATCATGTGAGTTGTCTTGTTGTGTCCCATTTTACAGAGAGTTCAAAGAAATTTCAAAATGATGTGTCAAGGTAGAGTATACAGCATACAGTCCCACACATACCATGCAGTGCCATCCATTGTATGCTAACCATACAGTGCCAGCCATGATATACCAACTATAGAGTGCATGACATTACACACATACCATGCAGTGCCATCCATGGTATGCTAACCATACAGTGCCAGCCATGATATACCAACTATAGAGTGCATGACATTACACACATACCATGCAGTGCCATCCATTGTATGCTAACCATACAGTGCCAGCCATGATATACCAACTATAGAGTGCATGACATTACACACATGCAGTGCCATCCATTGTATGCTAACCATCAGTGCCAGCCATATATACAACTATAGAGTGCATGACATTACACACATACCATGCAGTGCCATCCATGGTATGCTAACCATACAGTGCTAGCCATGATATACCAACTATAAAGTGCATGACATTACACACATTTCACCATTACACCACTATATACCAACCATTCTGTGCCAGCCACTGAACAAACCGTGCAGCGCCAGCCACTGTTAACCAACCATGCAGTCAGCCATTGCAAACCAACCATGCAGTGACACCCATCATGTACCAACCATGCAGTGCCATCCATTGTAAACCAACCATGTAGTGCTTACCAACATATAACAATCATGCAGTGCCATCCTTTGTAGAACAACCATACAGTGCTATCCATTGTAAACCAACCATGTAATGCTTTTTAACATATAACAACCATGCAGTGCCATCCTTTGAAACCAACCATGCAGTGCCTTCCCTTGTAATCCATCCATGCAGTGCCATCCACAGTAAACCAATCATGCAATGCCATCCATTGTAAACCAACCATGCAGTGCTTTCATATATATAACAACCATGCAGTGCCATCCCTTGTAAACCAACCATGCAGTGCCTTCTAGGTATGACATACCAAACCATGTTGTGCAAGCCATGAAATACCAGCAACGAAGTGTTAGCCATAGGATATCAACCATGCAGTGCAAACCATTGTTTACCAACCAGGAAGTGCCAATTTCCTCAACCTTTTCAAGTCAACCATGAAGTGGCTGTTTCTTTTTATTTCATCATAACTTCACTGAAGTATGGTGGTTAAAGGTAAATATAAGATTTCCTTCTCCCCATGACATATATCTATTTCTCACAGGCATTCTATATAATTATGATAGCTCTAGTAGAATTGATTTGAACAGGTGCTTGAACTAAGGAAGTCCAGTTTCTTTGTATCCTGTATGGAAAAAATGAAAAAAACTTGTGAACATTATAGAGGCCACATTTTTTGTCCAACCTACTTAAAACTTGATCAGAATGTTTGACTCCATGAAATCTAAGATGGATTTAAAAGTGGGTCACATGAGATTAAAAATTAAACCACTAGATTAAATATGACAAATCTTCATGAAAATTTGTCAGAATCTTTATCACCATAAAATCTAGCATGAGTTTGAATGTAGTTCATTTGGGGTCAAATATTAGGTCACTTAGTAAAATCTAGGTCACTAGGTCAAAATTCTTGTGAACACTAGATTCCACAAAGTTCACAAAATGTACTGGTAACATAGTTACATCATTTCACATCAATCTCACTCAGGTGAGTGACACTGGACCATTTTAGCCCTCTTGTGGTTTTATAATGGAAGTAACATTTTCTATTTAAATTTTCCTTTCAAAACATTATGCTCAAAATTTCAGAATGATGCCATGTGCTAATAATATCTAATCATCTACAGCTAAACTTAATTAATATATGTCCTCCTTATAATGATGAGATACATACTGTTTTTGCTTGAGTTGTTTCTGTCAAATATTGTGTCCCCCCCATAACTTTTGAACTGCTTGAAGGATATTTTAAATATATCAGCATATATTAGTTGTTGTTTATATTTTAAATTATATGGAATTTATTGCAAGTGATGCGAGGCAGGGAACTTATAAATCCATAAATTTAATTTATAAACGATAACATATACAGTTTGTCATGTACATCATACATCTTTGCCTTTGACCTCATGTTATGGAATCAACTCGCATTTGATTGACAGTACATGTGATGGTTCAGAGTCAGTATTACTGGATATGTTTTTTAAGGCTACATGCAAAACATGATTTAATCATCTGCTGCTACAACAAGCTCCGCCCATTTAGCCCTATGATCACGTAGGCAGCATACACTCGTATCCTTTTCATATCAAGACCTCATGCAATATATTTTTTAAATTTTGAACGAATTGCAAGTATTTCATTGGATGAAAAAGTCGGACAAACTGTAAAAATGATTACCATATTGTGGAAATATGCGGAGCACATGTAACCATTCAATGTCAGTATCGTAAATAGAGGTCAAAGGTCATGCAACTATATCTTGTGTCTACTCCATAACTGTTTTACCATTGGAAGGTTTTAAATTGTCCACATTTTGAGACCATGTGCAGAATGCATGTTACTATGAGCTTGGTTCAAGGTCAAGGTCACAGAGATCAAAGGTCATATGCATTATTGGTGTGGTGGCATGAAAAATATCCCTCCCTTGTGTACATTTGATAATAATTTTGTAGACATATTTTGCACTCAGCAATCACATTAAATCATTTTACATGATAACCTCACTTTCTATATATGTCAATATCCTGCTGAAGAATTAAAATCATTGACCTACTTCCATAGGAGACATGATTTATAGCTAAACATAGCCATCTATTTTTATTCTGTTTTTGTTTACTTGTTTACATTCCATTGACATTTTTTTTCTGTATTGCCATGCAGATTTTATGTTCATGACTTCCTTAAGGATGTAGTCAAACCACAAAACCTCTCATACACAAGTGATATTTTAATTCTACACTAGTCGCCAGCTGACCAATGGTCCATTAATATATCCCCTGCAAAGAAACCAGCCTCTAAAATACACAAGAAAGTACCACTGAAGAGCACGTCTCATTTTAGATAAACATGTTGGTAAATGAATAAACTGATTTTTATCTTACTTATCTTATTTTTGTTATTGTATATTTCATATCTCGATGGAAAGATTAGTATCTCAGCGAGCCATGAACAAATAATGAGCCGTCGTAAGTGGGCTGAAAAAAGTTTTTACGTCACACTCATCTGGAAGGGAAAAAATCAAGCGATCCTCACCACTTGCTAAAGTCCATATGTTATACAAAATTGATAAACACTGACGCTGATCCAAAAGTTTTACTTTTTTGCTGGAGACCAAGACGCATTGCTGGATTTATTCATCTGAACTTTATGTTTTCTCTGCAGGACTTTCTTTACAAAAGAATAGATTATAATAATATTATTTAAAAAAATCATATCTAATTGATTTTGAAACACACTGTGATAATGTACTATATTGTTTTTTTTAATATGACAAAAATATTTAAGTGAACTTTTGTGAAATTTCACCTGGAGTTAATTGCTGATAATTCTGGAAAAAAGTGTATTTTTATTACGGGAAGAAAAAGACATTTAAAAAATTATTAAAAGCTAGTTTTGCAATTTTAAATGAAAGTATAGAATATATATGGGGCATTTATAGGTATGTATCATTTGAATATCTTTTTAAAATAATTATATTTTATAAAGTTTGTTAGATATCCTTTCAAAGCCTTCTAAGAAAAAGAGCTTTAGTTTAGAAGACAATAAAAAATATCCATTTGTAAATAAAAGTGTTAAAAAAATTTTAAATATTTTGCTGGAAGAGAAAGAAGAAAAACAAAAAACAACAACATTATTTTATAAACCTGAGGTTTGAATATAAATGAATATCACATTAAAGAATTATTTTTTTTATAATTTTTTGAACATATAATTAGTATTCAAACATTTATATATATTCATGACATGTGAAATAATAAAAGAAAAAGTATAAGGAAGATGAAATATATATATTGGGAGTTAGTTTTCCCGTTATAGCTTTTATGTAGATTGTGTTATTTTAGGTGTTTAGATCAAGTTAAAATTGTCTGACCACATGTAAAAATTTTCTTTTCTATGAACATCTGAAAGATATACTAAGTGAAAGGAAAAGAAATAAATGTAGACAATTTTTAGTTTTAAAGAAGGAAACATACTTTCTTTTTAACTGATATTTTCACTTGATAATTCATTATTTGTTTTTTGATAATAAAGTTAAGTTGCATCAACTTTTTTACTTGATTATTTTTTATTTACATTGAAATAACAGACTCTGTGGCAAAAAGTAAAATAGCAAAAAAAAAAAAAAATTAAATCTGAATCAATAGGAGAGGTATAAAATTCTGTACATGTTGTGCAACCAATGACAAACACTGACCTGGCTACAAGAAATGGCTAGTGTTCTTAAAAAATAAAACTGCGCTGTAGGATTTTCAGGCACAAACTCCTAGTATGGCCATTAGATTGAATGATAGTTTAATAAGATACTTGAGTAACTGTTGTACAATATATTTTTCAAGAATTGTGTACCCTCAATTGATCTATTACAAAGTAACTTTTTAATTGACTTATTTTATATTTTACATTGATTTGGAAATCAATTTATACAACTTATCAAATTTCTTCTTGGTGGTTCATGGGTTGGACTAGTACCTTGCACCTGGGGAAGGCCATAAAAATCCTTGATCCTTATGGGATTCAAGCCCACAACCTATGGATATGCTTTCATGTATGTAACCACTGGATGGCCATTTTCATTTCACCATTATTTATCAGGAAGTAAAAGAAGATCTAACCATGGGGTGAGGAAGTGAATTAATTTTGAAATAATTGTTTAACCCTTTCCCTCATATAGACTCATTTTGACGCACTCAACAGGTACCACATAAAGCCTGATCTGCAGAAAACCACAGTTAAACCTTACCAAATTTAATTACAAAATCCTCATTTCCAGACCACTGAGGAGCAGTGAACAGCATAAAACCTGATCAGCCTGTGAGTCACTCGCAGGCTGATCTGGTTTTATGTTGTTCACATAGGTCTTTTCATGGTTTCCTCTATGAGGGAAAGAGTTAAGCATTTTCAGAAAAAAACAAAAACATGCAGATCCATTTAAACATTAATATTCATTTACTGAATTTAAATGGTATTTGAAACTGGATTTTTGGTCATATGCGGACTGTGTAGAATCTGTACTGCAATATTGTATGAGCAAACAGAGGTGATCCTGATCAGACACTTGCTGGAAGGATCATAGTCTGTTTGTAAATGCATCAAAATGCATCTCTTTGTGGCAAAGGGTTAAATGAAGCAATAAATGATTGTTACACTTATTTTTATACCAGTATGTAACAAAACTCATTTAAAATCTGGAATACTCAAGTAATTTACTTTGTAATTTACTCAATTAATTCTG
This sequence comes from Solen grandis, assembly GCA_021229015.1. Lineage (NCBI taxonomy): Eukaryota > Metazoa > Mollusca > Bivalvia > Adapedonta > Solenidae > Solen > Solen grandis. Next base: position 911,974 of record CM037791.1, read on the forward strand.
TAAATTTTACACAACATTGCTAACATCCCAGTTTATATTAAATGTTATTACTACTTAATTATTGGACCTGATTTGCACACAGTTTATTGAAAAACATGATTAACGAGTTTTGAAAATGTGAGGAAATAAATTTAGCTCACCTGAGCACATGTGCTCAGGATGAGCTATAGGATCGATGAATGTCCATCCGTCATCGTCCACAATTAGTTTGTTTGCACTCTAGCATCTTCATTTCTTAAGCAATCATCTTCAAACTTTATAACAATGTTAATTACCATAATACCTCGGCCAAGTTTGATTATTGCTGATATCAGCCTATTAGGTCAGGAGTTATGCCCCTTTTAATATTGAAAACAAGCCAAATTTCACTTTGTTTGCACTCTAGCATCTTCATTTCTTAAGCAATCATCTTCAAACTTTATGACAATGTTAATTACCATAACCTCATGGCCAAGTTGGATTATGGCAGATATCGGCTTATTAGGTCAGGAGTTATGTCCCTTTTAATGTTAGAAAAATGCCAGATTTCAGATTGTTTGCACTCTAGCATCTTCATTTCTTAAGCAATCATCTTCAAACTTTATGACAATGTTTATTACCATAATATCTTGATTTAAGTTTGATAATGGCTGATATCAGACTATTAGGTCAGGAGCAATGCCCCTTTTAATGTTTAAATTTGTATATTAAAGCCATAATTTCTCAGTCAAGTTTGACTTCAAATTTCGACCACAGGCACTGTTTAGTTTGTGGAATTATAAATGATCTCATGGATTATGTATTCAGTACAACTATGCCATAATTTAGTAACATGTATAGACAATGAAGGCAGTTCTTCTCAGGTGAGCATCTTTAGGGCCATCTTGTTTTTATTTGTCATGACTGTGTAAAAAACACTTTATTTTAATTTTTATTACAGCCATGCTTGTTTCTCAATTAATAAAAATGATAGGGTAACTATTTCTAAATTACTCAATTATTTTTATGGGTACTCAGTTATATTTGACAATGACCTTCACTGTGTACTTTTTGGTATCTTGTAAAATATGATGCAAATTTCCAAGTACCTCACATAGTTTTTCAAATTTGTTTAATCTGATCTGGATTTGAAGTGGTCTTATGCGGAGTATAATGATGTATCTAAGTGATCAATTGAACATTCATGACCCAATTTAAAACTTAATGAATCTTAATTGACTGCACTTGGTGTACATGCATAGTGTGTAGAATCTGATCTTCAAACAGAGGAGACCCTGATCAGATAGAACCTTCCAGGAGCTGCCTGCATGATCTTGATCTCCTCTGTTTACAAATGCATGAAACTGAGCCTATAAGAGGTAAATCGTTAAAAAGTTGTTTCTCAGAACTAGTCATTAATTTAGGGTTCTCAGAAAGATATGAAGCAGGATATAACAAAGTGCAACACATGTGCTGTGGGCTCTGCTGGGGATTAGGGAGAAAAGTTAACCCTTTCCCTCATAGAGGAAACCATGAAAAGACCTATGCGAACAGCATAAAACCAGATCAGCCTGCGAGTAACTCACAGGCTGATCAGGTTTTATGCTGTTCGCTGCTCCTCAGTGGTCTGGAAATGAGGACTTTATAATTAAATCTGGTAAGGTTTAACTGTGGTTTTCTGCAGATCAGGCTTTATGTGGTACCTATTGAGTGCGTCAAAATGAGTCTATATGAGGGAAAGGGTTGACATAACCTACATTGATAGCACAAGTAGCAAGTGTGATCATCATGAGCTGGTCAGTGTTAAGAGCATATAATCAATAAAGCATTTACTGACTTTTTTTCAAATAATTGTTGAATAAGACTATTGCAGTTCTACAGGAATCTTCATTCTGCTCATGAGGATGCTAATATAATTGTTCTTGTATTTTGCATTGATGTGATAGGGCCATTTCTCCTCAACGAAAGAAAAACAACTTACTGTTGTGCTAAATAAATCATTATGTACTACCAAACACATGTTAACCCTTTCCCTCATAGAGGAAACCATGAAAAGACCTATGCGAACAGCATAAAACCAGATCAGCCTAACTCGCAGGCTGATCAGGTTTTATGCTGTTCACTGCTCCTCAGTGGTCTGGAAATGAGGATTTTGTAATTAAATTTGGTAAGGTTTAACTGTGGTTTCTGCAGATCAGGCTTTATGTGGTACCTATTGAGTGCGTCAAAATGAGTCTATATGAGGGAAAGGGTTAATTCAATCACTGCAATTTTATTTACTCAGGTATATTACAAGAAGAAGAAATCAGTGAACTTGTAAATTTTTTTTTCATTGATATCAAATCTTATTTTGAATTTGAATAGCTCATGGAACTTGTACAATGGAAAATCATTTGCTTTTAATATGTCATAAAATTAATTATCTGCATGCTATCTTATGTAATGTCATGATATTGTGCTTTTAAGTAGAATACAGCAAAAAGGTTGGAATTTTGATACTTATTTCCTTACTGCTGTCCAAAAATACTAAAAAAATCTGATATTTCATTCCTATTTTATTTTTAATTCTAGACATAGTGCCACATCATGAGGTCAGGTTGGAGATTTGGGTTACTCCTGTTGTGGACCTTGCTCAATGGAGGTCAGCCCCAATTGGGTCTACCCAGGGCCACACCTTTCTTCTTCCTGTGTAATATCCATGGCAACATAGAGGAACTAGGACAGCAGACCCAAGAGGTCAAACTGAGTGTTGCAATTAAAGGAAACCCGGATACATATGTACCTGGAAATTTTTATCAAGGTTATTGCTGACTTGTATTATCCCATTAGCATTCAGGTAATCCATTTAATAGAGATCATCTGAAAGGTAAAGATGAGTGAAGAACGGCATAAAACCTGATCATCCTGCAAGTTGCTGGCTCTGATGGGTCATTACTTTTCTGTACTCTTGTGGTAAATGGTCCAATGGATCTGACCATGGGACTCAGGTTTGTTATGGTTGAGGGTTTGAACCTGGATCGGACAAAAATTGGGGAAAGTTTCTATTAACTCTACTGAGAACTTTTAAAATCAGAGTAATTAACTATTTTTTCTTAACCCTTTCCCTCATAGAGGAAACCATGAAAAGACCTATGCAAACAATATAAAACCAGATCAGCCTGCGAGTGACTCACAGGCTGATCAGGTTTTATGCTGTTCGCTGCTCCTCAGTGGTCTGGAAATGAGGACTTTATAATTAAATTTGGTAAGGTTTAACTGTGGTTTTCTGCAGATCAGGCTTTATGTGGTACCTATTGAGTGCGTCAAAATGAGTCTATATGAGGGAAAGGGTTAACAAAACTTATTTGTCAAGAGGAAATATTTAAAAAAAAAGATCATTTTTTATGTAATGTTTTTGTCTCCTAGTCAAATCTTTTCAAGTGTATTATTTCAAGGGATGACCATGAAACTATTCTAAATGCCTAAAGAATTAAAAGGAGATTGAACAGTTTTGCATGCAGCCCTTGAATTTTGTTATATCTAATAACAAAAGTTGCATGGTGCCCTTGGTAATTGTCAGGTGGTTAGATTCTTGCATTGAAGGTTGTGGGCTGGAACGCTGCATTGGTCAGTATATTTATGATGTTCTCAGAGTTCTATATAAAGACACCATCAAGGTATTGCTGATAAAGATTAGAAATGATAAGATAACTTGTATGTCATTTAGTGTAAAAGAACCTATTACACTAAATCACACTGATAGAATGGAGGTTTGTACTACGCCGTGCGATTGACTTTGACTTTTCTCCACTTTACACTTCAACAAAAAACCGATATTCCATTCGACCTTATCGCCTGTCAAATAGAACGTCGCTTCGGTTGACGAATATATAAACCACGCCTCCTTAGCGAGAGGAATCAAGTGCACAGTTTTATCAATAGATGTAAATAGAGACTGTGACGTCACTAGCTTCATTCAGACTGGTATTGACACATTGCAGTTTTATTACTCGTGGAATTATGAATATTGACTGCTGGTATATACATCTATATATGTCACGTGTAATCTTGCGAGGAAATAATGAATGAGTTTAAATAGACAACTATGTAGTTTCAAACGAAATAGGTGGCACTTAAACTCGGGGTGTTTTAGCAAGAATAATTTTGTCTCATGAATTAATAAAATAAGCAAAAGCAGTGTGACGTAGTTACTGTCAAACAGAGCGTGATATTTGTCCTTGTCATCATGGTCTACGAACGTGTGGCTTTTAACGACATCTAGCCATTTTAATTGCGGTACTTCTTCATGTAGGAATTATATAAAATCCTCGAATGTCATTTCAAAACCTTTCCAAAACGCACCGCTGACACCCTTTATAGGGATAATGATTTTTTAGCTCACCTGAGCATGCTCAGGGTGAGCTTTTGGGATACTTGATTGTCCATCTGCCGTCGTCCGTCGTCTGTCAACAATTTGATGTTTACACACTAGAGGCCACAATTTTGATCCAATCTTCCTCAAACTTGGTCAGAATGTTTGTCTTGATGATATCTTGAACCCTTTCAAAATGGGTCAGGTTGGATCAAAAAGTAGGTCAGTAGGTCAAATCTTAGAAAAATCTTGTCGTCCGTCAACAATTTTGATGTTTACACACTAGAGGCCACAATTTTGATCCAATCTTCCTAAACTTGGTCAGAATGTTTGTCTTGATGATATCTTGAACCCTTTTGAAAATGCGTCAGGTTGGATCAAAAAGTAGGTCAGTAGGTCAAATCTTAGAAAAATCTTGTTTACACACTAGAGGCCACAATTTTGATCCAATCTTCCTCAAACTTGGTCAGAATGTTTGTCTTGATGATATCTTGAACCTTTGAAAATGGGTGGTTGGATAAAAAGTAGGTCAGTAGGTCAAATCTTAGAAAAATCTTGTTTACACACTAGAGGCCACAATTCTGATCCAATCTTCCTCAAACTTGGTCAGAATGTTTGTCTTGATGATATCTGCCACAATTTTGATCCAATCTTCTCAAACTTGGTCAGAATGTTTGTCTTGATGATATCTTGAACCCTTTCGAAAATGGGTCAGGTTGGATCAAAAAGTAGGTCAGTAGGTCAAATCTTAGAAAAATCTTGTTTAAACACTAGAAACCACAATTTTGATCCAATCTTCCTCAAACTTGGTCAGAATGTTTGTCTTGATGATATCTTGTCAGGTTGGATAAAAAGTAGGTCAGTAGGTCAAATCTTAGAAAAATCTTGTTTACACACTAGACCACAATTTGATCCAATCTTCCTCAAACTTGGTCAGAATGTTTGTCTATGATATCTTGCCCTTTTGAAAATGGTCAGGTTGGATCAAAAAGTAGGTCAGTAGGTCAAATCTTAGAAAAATCTTGTTTACACACTAGAGGCTACAATTTTAATCCAATCTTCCTCAAACTTGGTCAGAATGTTTGTCTTGATGATATCTTGAACCCTTTCGAAAATGGGCAGGGCCGGACCGAAAAGTAGGTCAGTAGGTCAAATCTTAGAAAAATCTTGTTTACACACTAAGGCACATTTTATCAATCTTCCTCAAACTTGGTCAGATGTTTGTCTGATGATATCTGAACCTTTGAAATGGGGGGCGGAGAAAGTAGGTCAGTAGGTCAAATCTTAGAAATATCTTGTTTATACTCTGAGGGCAACATTTTTGGTCCAATCATCCTCAAACTTTGGCAGAATGTTTGTCATGATGATATCTTTTGTGGATGGGGTCAGAAAATTCCTGAACATTGTTTCACCTCATCATTTAATTCTAAAGCAATTGTTTTGTATAGGCAATGAATGATACTTATCTCAGGTGAGCGATCTAGGGCCATCTTGGCCCTTTGTTTAAAGTCTATCTCGGCCATCACTTCCATCATGAAAGTTAACTGAGAACTGAGTAAAAATCAATAACCAGGTGAAGCCAAGGGGCGGAGCTACGTTCTGATTGGCATACACAATGCCTTTTGTTTTCTACAGTAAGCGGGAAAGCGACCGCATTTTTATCGAGGTAAAATTATTGGAAAAGTCAAAGTAAATCGCACGGCGTAGTATAAGCTCAAAAGTCTCACACATCAGTTTTCTGACTCCTAAAGCAGATTATCAGCAGATATAATTTGGTATATTGGTATCAGGAAACAATGGTGAACATATTCATATGCTGTGTTTTGAGTGAAAGATATTATCTTATTTATTAACTGAGAAATTATCAGAAAATGCATTTTTTTATGAAATTTGTTGCTGGGTTTTAAATCAGATCCTAATGAAGAGAGCTCATGACTGAGCTTTGAAGAACAATTTTGTTTAATCCTACAGTCTATAATTATAAACCAGTGATATGAATGAATACATTTTTTACCCAGACTGAAATACATTAACATCACAGAATATTACTTCAACACTTTTTATTTCTCATTAATCATTATATTACACATCGAATAATTAGGAAAATTTGTTAATTATGGCAGCAGGGTCTATGAGTATTAGAAATAAAAGCTACATCATATTCCTTAAGTTGGCTTAATTTGCTAAAATGTCCTACATATTTTTACATTTTTTTTTTGTCTTCAAAATTTGCATACAGATTCATTGGTTTTTTTGGTTTTTTTTTAATTGCTCACATAAGATAATTATATCAAGGTATAAAATTTTTGTACTTTTCTGCTAAGAGAAATTAAGTAAATACTGTATGTTTATTGTTCATGAAAGTGACATGTGTAATAATTACAATACCCTGGTATGACTCATTTATAATATATTTGCAGTGACGGTCTCATCCAGCAAGAATTTTGATGGGTTTTTCCTGACGGGGCTATACACGATAACCAATGCCGCCCTGAATCAGATCCAGGCCATGGGGGTGCAGGCCACCGCGCCCGTGGGCCAGAACCACATGTGTTCCATCGTACACTCCCATTTGTCAGAGGAACCTGTACATGAGTTTCAGTTTGTCTGGCTTGCCCCGCCGTCAGGCACTGGCTGTGTCAGCTTCATGTAAGAGTAAATCCAGAGCTGACTGCAAAACTATTCCATCCTCCTCTGTTTTTTTATGCACCTAGGACGGTTTTGCAATCAGCCCTTGAATGGTTATTTACTTAGTAAAGCTATTCCAGTACCATATATGTTGCAGTTAAAGTATACAGAAACATCACTAAATATTGAAAAACTACACTTTTCTAAAATAAACACCTTCAGTAAATAAGTCTTCTTGATTTGGTAAGCCCATTAGCATAAATATC
>CM037791.1:919276-969276 GCA_021229015.1 Solen grandis
TTGGTACATAGCACCAGCTTCTGGTGCCTCAACACTATCAATAAATATAATTATGCATTAGGGTTTACATGAGGACACTCCTGGGACCACACCCAGATTTTTTATTGAACTTTATAAGGAAAACATAAAAAAATCCTTTCTTCTGAAACCATTGGTTGGATCATGAAGAACTTTTGTTGCCATTGCAACCAGAATGCATAACTATATAATGTCTTCTCTTAGAAACATACAGACCTACAGCTTTGATATTTGTCATATAGTATCCTCTCATGGTTCCAGACTTTCCACAACAAACCAAATTCAGGTGAGCGATTTAGGGCCATCTTGGCCCTCTTTTCTTATTTAGTCTGTATAGAAACTTTAAAATGGCTTGTTTCTGGAATTTTAATCAAGGTTAAACTTAAATGTATAATTAAGCTGGTGGGCATTCTAGGGCCATGATGGCCATCTTGTTTAAAATTTGTTTTCAATTACCGTGCCATTGACAATTTATTAAATTTGAGGGGATGATATTGATGTATTTAATGATATATTCAATACTCAATATTAACGTGAGGGATTGTTTTTTTCATTTTTCTAGCAATAATTTCTTTAATGCTGGCGAGAACTGTATACCCCGGGATATAAATGTCTGAAGCATGGGTAAAAGTTTTCAGGACTTTCCTGAACTTCAAGTTTTTCTGATTGCCAAATGACTTCTTATTCGATATAAAACTATATGAAAAATTGCTAAAATCAAGATTTTCAGGATTTTTATAATTTCCAACTTTTACCCATACCAAAGTAATATTTAGTCTATATGCAGACTTCTAGTCTGTTTAATATCTATGTCATAACCCATTTGATTGGAAAAAATGCACTTTTCATTCTACTTCACTGTTATAACTCCATGGAATTTTCTTTCAATAAATTCATTAATATTTCTTACAATCTACTAGGATTAAGCCAGGAAAAAAAAAAAAGTTTTGAGTGTGAAGCAGAGTAATATTTATATGGGGTTTTGGCTGTCACCAAAATATTTCCTTATAGTCTCCAGTGAATGTCATTAGGAAGTCCTCATGACACTTTCAGGAAAATTGCTTCTCCTAAACCCACCTTGATTTGCTACACCCACCTTTATTTGCAATTAAATTATCTTCTGAACCTTTCCAAGTCTTTCAACTCCTAAAGAATATACCGTATATCTTTTGTATTAACCTTTGTTTTATTACTCAGGACAAGCATGGATCAGTCTGTGCTGGATGAGATTGGTCGCACTCTTGGCATATCATATAAGGTGTTGGACAACCTGTCAGATGGCAAGAAGACATACCGTGCCCAGATCACCCTCACTAATAATTGTGCTCATCCCATCAAGTATGATGACTGGGCTATCTATTTTTGTCACATTCGCATGATAGAACCAAGTTATCTGCCACAGGCCACAACCTATGAAGTACCAAAGACTGGAGTTAAATTCACCCATATAAATGGTTGTCTGTTTAAATTGTCACCTTGTAAGAACTTCAAAACTCTGAAAAAGGGAGACAAATTAACAATAAAATTCAAAGCTCAGTATTTTTCGGTGGCTAGAAGTGATTTGATGCCAAATTGGTACTTTCTGTATCCCAAACTGAAGACTGTTCTGATAGCCAGTACGGTGGGTGAGGAGATGTCATTTGTTCAACCATTTGACAAGGAAGAGACCTGGAAAAGGTTTAATTATGAGTTGCAAGATGGTTCTATGAGGTTTGACCGCTACAATCCATACAATGTTCAGGAGAGGTTTGAGCGCCAGAAGTGTGATGGGTATGATGGGCCTATTTCAACATCTGTGATACCAACACCTGTGTCTATATCTGTCCAAGACTCCAATATAGAGCTCAATCCCTCAGACTGGTCCATCACTGCTGATGACGGTGTCATAGAAGAGGCTAACTACTTGTCAGGTCAGGGTTTTTTCAATCCTTTCCTATGTAGAAGTCAATTTGTGTATCAATCTGTACAGAATAGTTGGCTTTAATTTTTGCCTTATTAACCCTTTCCCTCATAGAGGACACCATGAAAAGACCTATGCGAACAGCATAAAACCAGATCAGCCTGCGAGTAACTCGCAGGCTGATCAGGTTTTATGCTGTTTGCTGCTCCTCAGTGGTCTGGAAATGAGGATTTTGTAATTAAATTTGGTAAGGTTTAACTGTGGTTTTCTGCAGATCAGGCTTTATGTGGTACCTATTGAGTGCGTCAGAATGAGTCTATATGAGGGAAAGGGTTAAGTAAGAATGTCATACAAAAAGAACCAGGATGCTAAGCTCAAAGGTCTAGGTTATATTCGGAGGTCAAAGGTCAAAATTGAGTCTGGGCTCTAACTTCCAGAAAATTTGGGAGATTTTCATGTTATTTGGCACAATGTGTTTATTAAGACAGGGTGTGATGTACAGGATTCAGATTGCTAGCTCAAAGGTCAAGGTCATACATGGAGGTAATAGGTAGCCAGTAGGCCTGTCTGGACATATACCTTGACTGCAGGATATTCTGGACTGAAATGCTTGCCATGGGTGAGATGAGGCATGTCAGGACCATATCAGTGATGTCATATGTATTGCCATGGACTTTTGGTGGTATGTTAGCTGGTAAATAACATCTAAGTATTAGCAGGGTAGTGGAGAATCCCAGGATGTCAATAACTGTCAGTTATAACTCCATTTTACACAGTGTTGTTAACCCTTTCCCTCATATAGACTCATTTTAACACACTCAATAGGTACCACATAAAGCCTGATCTGCAGAAAACCACAGTTAAACCTTACCAAATTTATTTATAACATCCTCATTTCCAGACCACTGAGGAGCAGCGAACAGCATAAAACCTGATCAGCCTGCAAGTTACTCGCAGGCTGATCTGGTTTTATGCTGTTCGCATAGGTCTTTTCATGGTTTCCTCTATGAGGAAAGGGTTAAAATATGTCCTAGTCTTAAGTTTATTGATGGTTCTGTGTTCCCATGCACAGGTACTTGGCAAAATATGTCTATAAAGGCTCTATATACCTAAAAAAAAGACAACTGGCTTATGGTTTGAAAAGTGACTGGAATATCATCGATCTATATACATGTACATGTCAAGTGGATGTCAAAAAAAAAAAAAAAGGTGAAAAATTTGTTTCAATTAATTAAAACTTTAGATTACTTTGCAACCATACTGGTTTGTTTTGTCAAATAAAAATTACAAACTACCAGATAAACCCTTCCAGCTAGAAATCACAATACATAATAAATGATTTGGTTGCTGTATACCACTGTTCCTTCTCATTGTTACACATGATCATTGAGTTTGCATTGGATGCCTTGTATGTGGTATATAACCTGAACTGATATTTATTGTTCAAAGTTTGTGTCAATTACCTGTGGTCCCAGTGTTAGGAGGGACCTGAAATCTGTCAAGGAGATAAGATTTTTTTCAAGACCTTTTAAAGGTGCAAACGTGAAAGTGTGATTGGTTAGGGGAACTTAGATTATTTTCACGACCTTTTAAAGGTGCAAAGTAATGTTCCAACCCTTTAAACATCAGAAACATGTTTATCAATGTAAAAAAATGAAATAAAATGCAAAATATATATTTTGATAGATGAAATGAACTAAATATAGAAATATACACATTAGTTTCAATTTTACCATATATTTTCATCATTTTATTTTTGCATTCAGGAAGTATTACATTTTCTGTATAGGTGTTTATCACTATATGCTACATCTGCCAAATATGTGCATGATTCTGTTTTCAGAGAAAATTAATATTCCAGTCAGTAGCAGTAGGGCGCAGGGCTCAAATAAAATAGTTCTGAGACTCTCTAAAGATTTACAAATCAGTGGTACGACCGCTAGTGAGGAACTATACAAGATGTCTGTAACAGCGAATCCCAGCAGTATCAGTATTACTGGTGCAGGAAAGGCGGGATTGTTTTATGGTATTCAGACACTCCTGAGTCTTGCTCAGTCTTCCACAATTCCAGTGTGTGAGGTAGGGGATGGGCCCAGGTACCCGTACCGGGGGATGCATCTTGATGTGTCGCGGAACTTCCACAGCATGAAGCAGATTCTGAAGCTGTTAGATGTCATGGCGATGTACAAAATGAATAAGTTTCACTTCCATTTGACTGATGATGAAGGCTGGAGACTGGAGATTCCTGGCCTTGAGGAACTAACCACGGTATCTATGCTTTTTAGCTCACCTTAGCACATGTGCTCAGGATGAGCTATTAGGATCAATGAATGCCCGTCGCCCATCTGTCCATCGTCCATCTGTTGTTCACAATTAGTTTGTTTGCACTCTAGCATGTTCATTTCTTAAGCAATCATCTTCAAACTTTATGACAATGTTAATTGCCATAATCTCTTGGCCAGGTTTGATTATGGCTGGTATTGGCCAATTAGGTCAGGAGTTATGCCCCTTTTAATATTAAAAGATGCCAGATTTCACTTTGTTTGCACTCTAGCATCTTCAGTTCCAAAGCAATCATCTTCAAACTTTATGACAATGTTTATAGCTATACTCTCTTGGCTAAGTTCGATTATGGTTGATATCGGCATCTTAGGTCAGGAGTTATGTCCCTTTTGATATTAAAAAAAAATGCCAGTTTTCACTTTGTTTGCACTCTAGCATCTTCATTTCTCTAGTAGTCATCTTCAAACTTTATGACAATGTTTATAGCCTTAATTTCTAGGACAAAAAAGATAATGGCTGATATTGGCTAAATGTCCCTTCTAATATTAAAATTGCCAGATTTCAATTTATTTGCACTAGCATCTTCATTTCTGTGCAATCCTTTTGAAGTTTCACTGACAATATTATAGCCATAATCTCTACTTCAAATTTTAACCACAGGCACTGTTTGGTTTGTGGAATTGAAATGATCTTATGGACTATGATTCAGTATAACTATGCTATAATTTAGTACCGTAACTTTTCAGGCAATGAAGGCAGTTATTCTCAGGTGAGCATCTCTAGGACCATTTTGGCCCTCTTGTTATTTCATGCCTCCCCCAAGATCTATGATCAGTGGCACATTGTTTTTTCCCTGTCTGTGTTTGTTGGTTTATCAGCAACTTTAACATTGGCCATTAATTGAAAACTTTGCAAGGTATTGACTTGAAACTTCTCAAATGAATTGACTGTAAATAGGAGAAGTGCAGTGATCAAGAACCATAACTCTGCCTAGCTCAGTCTATTAGTTATGTATCTACCTTTTTTGTGTTGCCTGACTAGTCAGGCGACATATAGGGGTTACTTTTGTTGGCGGCAGTGGCGGCGGCGTCCCAATCTGCTTGTCCGGAGCATAACTTTGTCACCATCAGTTTGAATGACTTGACACTTCATCAGTTTAAATGACTTGACACTTGGTATGTATGTTTCTTGCAATGACCCGGAGTGCAGTGCACAAGAACCATAACTCTACCTTGTGAGCTTTTTGAGTTATTCCCCTTTGATAGATTTTCTTTAAGAATATTTTGTCTGGAGCATATCTTTCGATAAATTTGAATGACTTGAGACTTAATATGTATGTTTCTTGCAATGACCTGAAGTGCAATACCCCATCTTTAAAAGAAAGTGACAAATTGGCATCTTTAATGTAAACAGATAGGTCATCGTCAGGTGACACATCCAACTCGCGGAGTTCTAGTTATTTTTTATTTTTCCAATTTTTATTGGGCATGCAACTTGTAAACTATGCAAGGATTTGGTTTGAAGCTTAAAATATAAGTAGATGGTAAGATGAAGTGCAGTGACCAAGAACCATAAGAATCTGGAGCAATTTTTGTATTTTCTCCATTTATTTTTTTTGTATCAGTTTCTGCCCAGACCATCACTGAAAACATTAAAATGTAGCTGAAGTGCATTGACTAAGAAACAGAACCCTACCTTGTACTTTTTCAAATTATCTCCCTTTATATTTTTAATTATTGAGCTTCACTCCTTTCAGAGCTATGTGAAATAAACTCTATAAATTTGACATATTTACTCCATACATGAATGTTTTTCAAACACATTTTATTCTTTCATATGTTACCAAAATAACACATAAGTTTTTGGTGCTTGACAATGGTGTAACATTCTGCAGTATCATGAATAAAATAAAGATAATGATCAATAATTTTTTAAGTTGGTTTACATTTTAGGTCACTCTGGTCAAGGTCATTGTTACTTAAAATATAAAAAAGTACTTGCTTATTTGAAAATCAAGGGTTTTGTGTTATTTGCATCTGTTTATTTAACAGATAAGACCTGAGGTCAGAAGAGTAGATTTTAAGTCTGTGACCAGTAAATAGCTATTCATAACCAATTTTATTTTGTTGTAAAGTATGTCTGCAATAATAAATAAAATTTGAACTTGAAAAATAAATTATGAACTGAAATGAACTTTTCAAGGGGATTAAACCATGTCTGTGTCTGGGTCATGTTGGCTTTCCCGTATCTTACATAGATTTTGTAGGAAATATCTTGAGTAGTAACAGTGAGATTAATAGACTAGACTTTCAGCTTCCAATTGGAGAGATTCTTATTACACACATAAATCACAGAAATGGATTCTGTATAGGAATCCCACTTGTCATGTCCTGTCACATTACGTACTGCCCTATATTCACATTACTAACAGACAAGGTTGGATGCAGGGGTATCAGTTATCTCTAGTAATAGTTATATTTTTATATCCTTGTTTACCCTGTTTTCTATTACTGTAGGTTGGTTCCCGACGTGGTCATGTTAATCAGTCCAGTATGACCTCATTACTACCTCTGCTGGGCGCTGGACCAGACTTCTGTACCTCAGGCACAGGCTACTACACTGTGGAGGAATACCGTGAGATTTTGCGCTATGCCAAAACACGTCACATTGAAGTGATACCTGAAATTGACATGCCTGGCCACAGTCATGCAGCCATCATAGCCATGAAGGCCAGGTACCAGCGATTCATGGAAACTAAGGAGACGAAGAAAGCAAAGGAATTCCTACTAACGGACTTGTCACATGATAAGCATGGCTCCCATTCAGTGCAGATGTTCTCTGAGAATGCCATGAATCCTGGGCTTGAGTCGACCTATGCTTTTGTGAAGAAAGTGTTAAAGGAGGTGAAGAAAATGCATGAAGATATAAGTCCTCTCAGAATCTTCCATTTTGGAGGGGACGAGGTTCCCTATGAAGCCTGGGAAGGTTCACCAGCTTGTGAAACGTTGGTTGACCTTGGGAAGGTGCAATCATTTGGACATTTGATGGAGTATTTCGTAACACGAGTAGCAGATGTTGTAGCTCAGTGTGACCTTGAAATGGGGGCGTGGCAGGATGGGGTCATTCCAGATGAAGCTGACCTTAAACCCATTAAAAGGTATACTCAATAGTTTTTGACATTTTTATTCTTCATCATACATCTCCTTGTAGAGAAGTGGTTAAATTGTTCTGTAGGTGTCTTCAGTTTCTCAGTCGTTAGGCCAGTGTAGAAAACTTAACTCTTGAGTAATATGTTGTTATGTGTGTACCATCTGTAATCCATCTTCTTCATGACTTCATATTGCATGAGACTGATGCTTATGTCAATTATCAAAGAACTTAAAGTGTACATTGACTAGTCTAAACACTATGGTTTTGAGTGTAAATCCCTTGGTTGATAAGAGTTCCTGGTAAAAGTATTTAGGAACCATTAAGAGAGATTTAACTAAGTTTTAAGAACTTACTTTAATCAGTTAGATTAATGTACTTTAAAATAAATTTGTTAAAGTAAGTGAAATGATGAAAATTCTACTGAGTGCATTATTATAAGAAATTGAACATTTCACTACACTATATTTTGAAAGTGCTTACCTTTAAAATAATATATGTGTTAAGTTGTCTGTCATGAATACATGTAGTTACATTAAGTCCTGTTTCCTAGTACCAAAACATTCTTTATGAAAAAATGAGACTGTTACAAAAAGGTGATCAGCTAGACAATATTAGACCTTGGTCTTTCCAGGTCAAAGTTCAAGAACAAGGAAGTGTATGTGTATGCTTGGCAGAATGTCTGGGAGTCAGGCCTGTCAGGTTGTGCCTACAGACTAGCAAACTCAGGATACAAGGTGAGTGGTTGTCTATCCATATGTTCTTCTCTGTTTGCAGATGCACTCGCAAACGTCAAATTAAAAATTGTGTTTAAAGATCATACATTAATACATCTGATACTATTATTGTTTATTTGTTTACTGATCAGTAACATACAGGGATGAAATAAAATAAATACTTGTAATATAATTCCTCTTTTCACAGTTATTTGTTTGTAAGGGTATGTATCCTTGTATTTTTTTTATCAAATACCAAGTTACTTTGAAGATAAAAAGATCATGATAAACTTACATAAGGTGGTTCAGCCTGTACTAGACAGATCTCTATTTTCTACAGTGTTTGACTATTGAAGAGCTAAGACAGAAATTATTTCTCTGTCTGAACAGGTTTTAAGTTAGTTATTATTCACTCTTGTCATCTCACCTCAAAATTACCTATGACTAACATGCAGCATAAAACCTTCAAGTCATTTTACTGGTTACATATGTAACTTCTCTATTAACCTGGTGTAAAAGTATAAGAGCTTGTTCACTATATTCTGTGTCCAGGTGGTGATGTCACAAGGAACCCACATGTATTTTGATCACCCATACGAGCCAGACCCGGAAGAGAGAGGGCTCTACTGGGCGTGTCGGTTTCTGGACACGCGGAAAGCCTTCATGTTTATGCCAGATAATATTTATGCCAATGTGGATGTGAAATTGACGGGCGAGCCTGTTAGCAAGGACTATATAAAGAGACATAAGGAGGATCATGATGACCTGGAAAAAGCAGAAAATATTGTTGGTATGATCTTTATTAATTATTAAAAAAATTCTAGGTTTTATAATTGAGTATGATTTTTTTGATGAAATTTTTTAATTTAATATTTGTTTTTCCCCATGAGAATGTGGTAACACAACACAAAAGGTTTTCTTGTACTTGTTGAAAATACCTTCTCAGACACAATGAATTTAAAAATGTTTGACTATCGCAGTTGCTTAGTGGTTAGAGCATCAGTCCTGTAACTGTGTGGTTGTAGCTCAGTTGCTACATAAATAAATTATTGAAAATTGTATTGGTAAAGCTTCTTTGCTTTGCAGTAACAGGACTGTTAGTGAGGTGTCAGGATAATGTGGCTAGATGTGATATCATGCCATTTGTCAACTGAGTGATATAACAATGTGGCATCTTAAATCAGTCTCATGTAGACAAAGTCTACAAACTCGTATCAGTGGGATGTCATACCGTTGCAAGTATTAAATGTAACATTGTTCAAACCATTGACCAAAAATTGTTAACTGTCTAATTAAATATGGTGTCAAGGTTTGGATCCCTGGTATACTGTATAGGTAGTGTTTATAATGGTGAGCTATATTCGACACATTCAAACTGTTTCAATTCCTGTCATATATATGTCTTGATGGGTTGTGGCCATGTTGCAGGGATCCAGGGTCAGCTGTGGACGGAGCTGGTTCGTACCTGGGACCAGATGGACACCATGATATTCCCGCGCCTGCTGTGTGTGGCGGAGCGCGGCTGGCACAAGGCAAAGTGGGAGGAGTGTGAGGAGCGAGAAAAACTGCGGCAGCAGCAGAACCAGGACTGGGACAGGTTTGCCCACATTCTGGGCGGCAAGGAACTGGCGCGGCTGGACACACTGGGCGTAGCATATCATCTACCTCCCCCTGGGGCTCACTGCTCGTATGTTTTGATTGTTTATTTTGTAGTGTATAAATATCATGCAGTGTTATCCTCTTTACTTACTTTTACATTTCTCATTTGATATCCATAATTGTGGTATAGAGCAATAGTGCTTAGTAGTCACTTAGTAACACCTGTTTTTTTTATGATTGTTATTTGTTTTTTCTATATCAGTTATCAACATTGCAAAATAACAAGAAATGCGTAGACTTTCAGATAAAGGGCCAGGCATTTATACTTTTGGCTTTTACTCCTGCTTAGATTTTTATTCCTTACATTTCTTCATGTTAGTGATAACAGTTATTTGCAGGTTGTTTTTGTTCACGTTTGCTACTCTAGGTACCTGTAAGTTAAAGAAATAGTCTGTAAATCTTTTCAACTTATCAAACTTATTAATTATGAAATATGTAATCTGATTAGGTTAGTGGAAGCGTTGAATATGAAGGACTGATGAAGAAAAAAAAAAAACCTATGTGTCTATCGTAGTCCAGGATGGCTGAGTGCTTAAACTTTTGCTTTTCACCATAGGGTTCTAGGTTTGAAACCTAGTGATGTACCAAGAGGGCACTGTGGTTGCCCATTCAGATATGTGTTTATCAAGGGCACTCAGATTTCTTCCCTCAATGAAGACCACATTGTCCATTTTATGTGCCAATGAGAATGGTTTAAGTTGTGAAGCATCATAGTTGATGTACTGGTAAAGTAAATCTGATTTAAACCTGTGTGCTACAGACTAGACGATGGTAAACTGGAACTGAACAGTGCCTACCCTGGTCTGCCTATCTACTACAGTACAGACGGGGCTCAGACCTGGATACCTTACACAGAGAGGTTCAACTTTGACCCTGACCTTGATCTTCATCTCTGCACAAGGTATGCAGTGTACAGGGTGCCTTCCAGGGCCTCTTAGTCTTTTGTTGTCACTTATTTGTCTTTGTTAAAGACTTGATAATTGCTGGCCTAGTGGGATTGCATTATAACTTTATGAAAATCATTGTAAGTCAACTTAACAAATTACAACAGAGTCCAGTGTTAGTGATATATTGGTTTTTATGTAGAAATGGATAGCATTATAATAGAACAGTGCTGTGCTCAAATGTGGTTTGATATGACGTTTTTATACCCAATTGATGATTATAAGACCGTATTTAGAGGGATGAAACACCAGTTTTTTGGTGAATTGCATGAAAATGAATCCTTATTTTATAGCTTCTGTATATGTAGATAAATCATCACTGGATATTTGTAAGGCAAATCAACACCTTGAAAGTTTATTGCAAGAAGTGTTTGTGAAATCTACTGAGAAATTCAGTTGTTCAAATAAATGAAAATATAAGCCATGTGTTTACATCTTTATTTTACAGGTCAGCGGATGGAAAGAGGTCAAGTCGTGTTATTGTTATGAAGAAACCAGACAAAGTCAAGTGAGCTGATGTTGTCTGTTGGATACCAGTGACTATTGTGTCAACAAGATTCTAAGAGAGTAACATAAGTTGAAATCACAAGGGGTTCAATGAGTTCACATAAAGTCAAAACTTTTTTGGGGTGGGGGGTGAGAGAGATGAGCAGTATGGGGCTGTCAGAGGTTGATGTTAGGGCTGTTACTTTTGAATCAACCGTGGAGCCCTGGTTTATATTCTTTCTGGTTCAAATACAATAACAACTTTTTTGACTAGTTTTTCCAAGGAAGATAGCTGCACCAGCAATTGTAATAGAGATTTTTTATGAGTAATGTTAAGTAAGCTTGTGGCAAGCATGATTATTTGAAATCACAATCTGAGCAAGCTGGGAGACTATTTTTTCAGTCCTGGGCTTGTAGGTGTGTATTTATTTCAACCATTGTCAAGCTGTTGATATTTACTGTAAGCAACTCAATATCAAGAAGTAGGAAGAATTACTTTTAAAATGGTTCACTTAAATCAAAAGTTATACTTTCCGACCAATTTTCCAACTTTGAATAACATATTTATCAGTTTGATAGCAAACTTTTTGTGTATCTAATATAAAGCATTTTTGAAACCTTTTTTTAAGGTTTCAATAGGAAATTGGATCATTCTATTTACTGGGTAATATTTTCGTCAGATTTATTTTATCATTCACTAGGCATGCCATTTGTATTACAGCCATGGCATGCCAATTTCAAGGTTTATTTGAATATGAATAATAATGAATTAGATGAAATAGATGAAGATTAATTGCTCAAATGCTGAGAAATAATTCCAAAATCATGACTCATATAACCTGTTTAGATACTGGAAAGTAAAGGTTAAGAACTAGGTTTGGCTTTGGGGAAGCAATTCAGAAATATGGAAGTTAGTACTTTTTCATGAAAACATATCTTTAGTAAATGCGTGAATACATCTCATGGCTCTACCATGGACCTGTCCAAATAAATAGACTTGTTTTTAACTAGGTTTTCAAAGAAAACCCTGGTTATTAGAATGGGGTACGTTGTTGGGCAGGCAGGCAGATGGGTGGGTGTCAAACATTTTGTTTGAATAGAGATATAGTTTACATACGTGGTAGGTAGACGCCTTATGGGAAGTGGAAAATTGAGATTGATTTTCAGGATGACATGGTCAAAGTCACTACTGTTACTAAGAAAAGATTTTTCATTTCCATCAAATAACTTACTTTAGAAGTGAGGTATGATAATCAAATTTGTCTCTTTCGTGCGATTAATTTTCCTATTTGTATCAAAGATATTTTTGCTTTGTATCTTTGTACTCTTCCCCAATGTTGCATGAAAGTAATCACTGTTTCACTACATCCAATAGTTGTGCTCTTGACGATGGTCACAGAATTTTCTACATGGTTCATATTGAACTTGAGGTTTACCGCTAAGTGCTATACTATAGTAAGCAGTGCTTTTTCTTTATAAGTGCTAGGTGTGTGTATTGATATGAATATTTCTTGCTTTCTACATCAGTGTACACTAAATTCTGACCTTATCATTACTTATTTTTCTGTCTTGAATAAATAAAATTTGCATTGAAATGATGTTAACTAGGAAAAAAACAGATTTTGATATAAACATAGTAACAGTCTTGTAGAAACAGTCTTGATTACAATCAGGAATGTCACGTACGTGTGTGTGTGTGTGTGTGCTTTTTTTTCTTTGTAATCTAGTAAAGTGAGTAATGTCTTAAATATTGGGTTGGGCTTCTTCATAGTTGAAAGATTTGATGTGAATAAGGGGCCCGTTTTACTAAACTTGGCACGAACAAATTTGATCTTAGTCATAAGTCTGTTACTTTTTGCAAAGAAAAATATACAGGAAAAATACTATTTTACATCTGTGAATTTACGCGTACGAAGATATTTTTTCGTACGAAGTTTAGTGAAACGGGTCCAAGGTCATCTAAACTCATCTACAAAAACAGTATTTAGCAATACCAACATCTGTTAAAGTGTGCTGTATTAAACACTGTTTTTCTTTTCAACTCATGTATTTTTGTAAATAGAAGCATTTGAATATTTTCGTTTTGCTAATGCCACAGTGTTGTTACAACAGTTTGATTTATTCCAAATCGTGAACACTTGTTCCTGTTTATTCCAGTACAAGTTGTGTATCTTCATGTTAATTTTCCATTTTACTCTGACACATAAGTTTGTATGTGTATATGATTAATACCTATATTATTAACCCTTTACCTCATATAAACGTTTTTAGACCCACTGAAAAAAACAAGAGCAGAACCATATCTGAAAACCTGCCTTCCAGGAGCTGTATAATCAGGGTCTCCTGTTTGCTCATACAATATTGTAGCTCAGATTCTATGCAGCCTGCATGGCAAAGAAAAATTGTTTTGTTTTGTATACATGAACTATAAGAGTTCAGTATGAAATATTTATCTTAAAGTTAGAAATTTGTACAGATATTCATAAGGTAAATTTGTATATGAATATTCATGATGATTATTCATGAGGTAAAGGGTGTAACAAATCTGTGACCATAAACACATCCATACTATCAGTCATATGTCAATGATTATCCAACATGCAGTGGTGTACCATAATCATTTGAAAAATATATTTAACAAGTTTACTGTTTCGTTAGAAAATTCTGATTTTTTTTTCTCTAATCTTTATCTGTTGTGCACCAGTCTCCAAGGTTTTATACAAGGAGTGTAAATAGCTACAGATTATTAGTGAAACAAGGAAGTAGTTAATATTACTTAGATGAGGCCAGTTTTTATTCCCTCCAGGTTTATTTCATTGTTTAGTATACAATCATTAACCGTGGTTGATAATATTCTGTCCTATTGAATATTTGATTAAGTTTTCTATGTTTGCTTGAATTGAAGACACAATTCATTATTTATTTTGTATTTATTTAGTTTGGATTAGAGAAATGTACATAATTATATATACATGTTTTTTAAAAATTGGTTTCCTTATATTTCAAAAATTTGTTTACTAATAGAATATGAATGTGTACATATCATACATGTATTGGTGTAGTATATTGTATTAGTATTTATACCAGTGTATAAATACTTCTATCACCTATTGATTCTTTTTGTTTCCTCAAACACTAGCTTTTCAGATACTTTATATGAATTTTGATATGACCAGTTACTGTGGGTTTACATGTCATAGATGTTGAAGTGTGTCACTTTTGGAAAGGCTTATTTACAGTGGCTTTGTATTGTTCCATGCTACCTCATTGTCCTTTGAATTAAATTTGAATTAAATAGTAAGAATGGTTTAATATCATTTTTGACATCTGAAATGTGATGGTCACATTAAGTCTACTTGTAATATCCTTTAAGTCACCTTAATCAGTGAGAATTTTCTTTAGTGGTCAGGTAGCTCAGTCAGTAGAGCGCTTACGCTGTAAACGTGGGTCCCAAGTTTGAATCCTGGTCTGGCTGCACATTTTTCTTACCTGGTTGCATTTGGCACCCAAAATGGGACTGTTTTGTTATTCTTCTCTAGTATTTACCACTTCGTTCTGTCCTGTGAATTCAGGGACACATTCCAAATTGGCAGGGGAGTACCCTGTTAGTAACTCTTTATCATTGACATATTTTTGTAATGCTGTCCAGTGACAGTCAGTAGAAAACTCACCCTTTTTGTCAGGGGTCCCAAATTTGAGTCTCAGTCTGCCCATTTTTCTCTCCTGATTACCTAGATGTTTAACTTTTGTTTTTTCTTTTCAGAGTTTTAAGATTCTCATTTTTTACATATTTATCCTGAAAGTCACCTTGGATTTAGTACTTCTGTCCCTTTCCCCAAGAAAAAAATCGGAGGCTTCTGTATGGTCAGAATGGATGTATTTAATGAACTGAAATACTCAGGCATTTTTTAGTAGAGAATAAAAAAAAATGATGAAATTTGCCCCCAAGTTATTAAGTATTACTGGGCATTAAGTGCTAAACATGGTTGGTAGAATTAAAGCCAGATTTCATGTAACTGTTTAACCCTTTACCTCATGAATATTCATGTACAAATTCATGACTTAATGAAAATTAATTTAATTTTAAATGGTATTTGAAACAATGGATTTTTCTTTGCCGTGCTATGTATTGTGCTTCAATCTTGTAAGACCAAACAAAGGAGGCCCTGATGAGGTACCTTCTGAAAGGAGCTGTCCTATCTGGGTCCGCTGTGTTTTCTGATGTGTCAGAATTAGTCTAAAAGGTAAAGGACTAAATTGTGTGATGGGTGAAAGGAAACCTGAACCAGCAGGGGACAGGTGTCCAGTCAAGAGCAGCATGTAAATCAGTAAAACATGTTCAGAACACCATATGCTGCTATGGTGAAGTTAGAGGTAATGTAACAAGATGGTAGATGTCTGAAGACACATGACGGGCCTGTTGGAAGAAAGAATTACAATATACAAGTACTACATATATACAAGTATAAAATAAAGAAGTAACTGCTAGCAGAGTGTTATTTCTGTGCTGTTACTATGTAATTGTGTGTTTGTGTTTTCCTTATTTACTCTCAGACCTCCCAGTGGTTAAAGTGCCGGTTAAGAGTCCAGAATTTCCCCACCTTCAAAAACAAATTACAAGATGGGTGGGGAAGTTTTCTTCCCCAGGATTAAACTGACGGGGGAAAACTTGTCTGTTTAATCACTATTCATCTTGTAACCATCTTGGATTTGCTCCCAAGGAAAGACCTGACAATTTGTTCAAAATGGTACTGATATATACAGTAGGACTTCGGTAAGTCGAAGTTGAAGGGACCAACCTTAAACATTCGAAACATCGGGACTTTGACTTCTGTATGGGGCAATATCAATGGTCAAACTGTCAAGTCTTTGAAGGCTAGATAAGACTTTGTTGCATTAACTTTTTGTGGTTAATGCAATTTTATACAAATGTTCATGTATTACTGCATATGAAGTGGATATTCCATTGTTTTCAGATATGTTTGAAACAAAACATGAAGATATTTTTCTACGAAAACAAATGTATGAATGAAGCGAGATATGCAAACAAAACGTTGCTGGCATAATTCAAATATAAGATAGGTATTGAGTAGAGAGAAAACAAAGTGTTTGATATCCAGATGCCTAGGTTGGGCACAGGGTGCTTCGCTAACCAGTGTGTAATGATCAGCGGAAGTATCAATGATAGAAACCTTCAAACAATATTTCGATATGGTACCTAGATGAGTCAAACTCAAGTTTTTCGGCAGTCCGTACATAGTAACTCAAGTACATTTTACCATTAATAAGTCAAAGCCTTATGGCTGTTTTCACAACTTTGACTGTGGGATATTTTTCACACCTTTACGGCTGCCATGGCTGCAACCAACTTGATGATTTTACCTGTATAGCAGGAATTACAAGAAATCTGCATCTTTTTACGGTCTGCTTAGGCTTTTCCTGTGTCATGAATGGGTTTTCCTAATGAGTATATAGGGGAAAATATCATTTCATTTAACCTCAACACACGGAAAAATTTGACTCATCAAAGTTTGACACATTAAAGTTCTACTGTATATCCTTCCCATGCTTGTAAACATTCCTTGAAGTCTAAGTACCATTTTGTATGCATTTGGAAAGATACACAAGATTTTGAGACAAACCGACAGGAAAGAATTTATATTTCAATTCAAAGTAGGGGCATAAAAATACTGGTATTAATGTGTATGAATTACCTGAAGTTTAAGGGCTGTGTGAGACCTGTGGCTTTCAGGTAAGTTGTCTGACTAATTTCATGAAGTTTCAATTCCATATCTTCTTATACATGATATAATTTCTCCACAAGTATCATTTTCTATAAAATCATTCATTTTCGTTGACATTAAATTTCGATGATTATGTACAAAAGGGAATTTTATAGGTACATTTATTTGTGGATCTATGTTCTAGAAATCGTGATGTCTATATAAGAGACAAGTTTTTGTGGAGATTAGTGTTCGTGGATAAAATCCTTCAATTAAGTGTCCCACGAAATTAATGATTTCACAGCACCATCCACTAAAAGCTGGTGTGTGGAATTATTTTTGGAAATGCAGGTATATACATTAATCTGAGGGCCAGAGTTTTAAAGGAAAATAATAGAAACACAAGATATATTAGTTTTTTTTTATTTAAATATATCATTAAATAATAATGCCTAACAATCTTAATGCCAAACAATCTTTAATAACAATATAAAACTTAACAGCAACCTCTATACTTAAATCTGTACTGGTTAACTGCCAGTATCTTGTGCATGTAAAGCTCATTCACCTGATTTCCGACTTGGCGGGGCCTGTGTTGCAGGATTCCTAATGGTCCCCACTTCTGTGTAGTGGGGGTATAAAAATATCAAATGCTGTATCATCTCGGATTTTGATTGTTCATGACTTTTTAGACCATTTTCTGCAAGAGCATGTCAACAATAGCATGTATCTTTATACAAAATTTATTCTCAAGGTAGGCAGATAAGTGAGTCTTAGTACTTTAAAAGCATCTTAATTGGGAAGTATTGTGAAATGAAGACCTGCATCAATAAAATGTAGGCCAATTATAACTCCTCCATTACAACAAGGAAGTCCAGTATCGGACCCCAAACCTTAATTTAAATAGTTTATACAAGGTGCATTTTTGCTTAATTATAATGTTTATTATATTGCTGTATGTAAACTTGAACCCCAAATATATATATACAAATAAAGCTGTATGTCATGGGCATCTTTGGACCTCTGGAAGCTTCCCGAAGCATTCAGAAATTCATGAGTCAAATTTTTTACATATAAATAAAGAAGCAGTTACAATAGTTTTGTTCCAAGCCCTTGACTGCATAGTAAAATCAAGACTGAATTATTGCTGTGGCTTCAAGTTACAAATGTGTGGAAAAAAAAAGACTTGCACAAAATATGCAAGGAAAGATACTGCAAACTGAAGAAAAATATTGACATAGATACCGGTAGTACATTTTATATAATAACAATTTGATGAGTTCTTTCAAAAGACCCATATCAGTGAAACATTCCTTGGTACAATAAGTGTCCATAATTATTGTATAATTTTCTCCAATGACGTCAAATCTAACATTTAACCAATTTGCAAACTGATAGTTCAAAAGAGATGTTTTCCTGGTAGATGATGAAATAAGACGAGGGCAAAGTAATGTAATGGAACTGCTCTAAAGATGTAGTAGTTACGTCAAAAAAACTTCCTGAGCAAATAAAGGTACATAAAGGTAAATGTCATGGCAAGAAAATTAGTCATTAATAGTAAAACAGGATCAAAGAAAAAAAAATCTATGTCTTTGAACTGATCTTTCCTCAGCTAAAGATAAACCATGATAAAAATAAAAGTACAGAAAATGGATGCTTCAGAAGTTATCCTAAGGTCTCTCTATTTTTCTTACTTTCAATTCAAAGGAGTGAATGATATGACCAATCTTTCTTATGGACAGCTAACAAGCAAGCATGGTTTTCACACTGTTATCAAGCTTACCCTGTAAAAATTCAAAATTAAACTTCAGATAAAGGATATTCATTTGAATGCATATGAGTCTTTCAACTAAATATACGTAAATTCTGTATAAAAATATAATGTATACCTGGAAGAAATGTAAAAATCATTAGGTACTAATTTGTACAACAAAATAGAATACATGTACCTATACAGAGGTTTCAAAACCTGCTACTGTGCATGAAAAAAAAATACATTGTGTTTGTTTTTGGTGTTGTTTTTTTCTTTTTGTTTTTTTTTAAATTCAAGCACTGTTGTTTATCACCATGCTGAGTTTTACTTGTTGGAGATAGAGTCTGGGAAAGTCTTGATTCTATGTGATATTGCACAGATCACCCTGTTTGTGTGCATTTGGGTGGGAGATGGTATGTTCAGAAGTTTACAGTGCCCATGTCGTAGTCTGTCTCATGTGTGGTGTGGTAGAGGGCAACTTCCTCTAGGGCCAGGACATCCAGGGGACTGCTCCGCCCTACTCTGGGAGATGAGGGATCTGAAATACAGGATGAATATAACTGGTGGTTAGGGATCACATTGTTTTGTCCATTTTTACATTGTTTTGTCAAGATTTTAGTTTCTTCAATCACTTGGCCCCTCAGTGGGTTTAAGTCTTGATAGGGTCAATGATTTCTTGTCACCCTATGAAGTTTGAGGAATATGGGCCCAAGCATTCTCCAGTTATTGAATGAAAACTATTTTCACATTCAAGGTCACCTTGACCTTTGACCAAGTGACCCCAAAATCAATAGGAGTCATCTACCGGTCATGACCAATCCTCCTATGAAGTTTGAGGAATGTGGGCCCAAGTGTATCCAGCTCCTCCTATACTATTGCTGGGATTTACTCCATATCTGCAATTTTAATAAGTTTTTTTTTAAGAGTTGTTGGAATGACACATATGCCACCCCAAGCTTCCTTCACTTCCACTGAGGTCAGTTTGACCTTGACCTTTGACCAAGTGACCCCAAAATCAATCAAGGGACATCTATTAGTCATGACCAAACACCCTATGCAGTTTGAGGAATGTGGGTCCAAGTGTTCTCCAGTTATTGATCAGAAACGATTTTTACATTTGATGTCACTGTGACCTTGACCTTCGCCCAAGTGACTAACAGATCAATAGTGGTCATCTACTAGTCATGACAAATTACCCTATGAAGTTTGAGGAATGTAGGCCCAAGTGTTTACCAGTCAATGATCGGAAACGATTTTCACATTCAAGTCACTGTGACCTTGACCTTTGACCAAGTGACCCCCAAATCAGTAGGGGTCATCTACTAGTCATGACCAATCACCCTATGAAGTATGAGGAATGTAGGCCCAAGTGTTCGTCAGTTATTGGTCGGAAATGAAGTGGTCTACCCGACGGTATATACATCTATATGCCTTTTACTTGTATCCCTGCAATCCCCCATTCATGTGAAATAGCTATTACCAAGTACTACTCACAAGCTTGAGTCTGGTTATTTGGGTTGGTGGAGGAATGGGGTATGTTGGGGGTATCCATTAGCCTTTGGCTTACAGTTGTAGTTAATTTTGTTTTAAAACAATCTTCACAAAACACAGTCAGAATGTACGTCTCCATTTCTCAAATTAGTTCATAATAGGGTCACATGGGGTCAAGATGTAGGTCACAAGGTCAAATCTAAGAAAATCTCAGAAAAACCTTGTGACACTTGTATATACCATATTTTGGGCCAAATCTTTATGGAACTTGGTCATAATGTTTGTCTACATGATATATTGCATGAGTTTGAAAACCAGGTAAAAAATAGGTCACCAGGGAAAGTTTTATACAAACTACATGTATGCCATGTTAAGTCATTATGCCATACAAGGAAGAAGTCCATAGAATAATGATTAAGTACACAGCATCTGTCTACAGACAGACAGACACCATCATCACGTTAAGTCAACAGTCTTCCCAAAATGTGTACAAAATATATCATTCAGAGGAGTTGGACAGATTTGCCAGAATGGACAGTCCAAAACTACAGCTGCAGTAAGTATCTACCATAGACCTGCCAAAACTTGTCAGTCACCTAGACATGAAATGGCAAGAAATTTGTTTATCTTACTTTAAAAAAAAACCCAGACATGTTTAGCAGACGAGAACATTTCAGGAGGACCAAGCTAATAAGTCAAATCTAGACAGGAATCTTGAATGAGAAAAGACAATGTCATGTTGAGAGCAATATGTTGTCTACAAACAGACATGCCAGTGAGCAATCTAATTACAAAATATCCCTGCTTTGTATCCAAGGTATTCAAAGAAAGGCAAGCTACACTGATGCTGGTTCCATTGCCTCATGTATGTTGGGTTATTTTAACCACCAAGTTAAAGTGTTGAGCAAGCTTTGGAGGGACTATAACAGGGCAATTTGTTTGTTTATCAAGTAAAACTTTACCTTATAAAAATGTGTTTTGATACATGGCAAATCAGGGTCTCCTTGGTTTGCTAGTATAATACTGTAGCTCAGATTCTAACAGTCTTTATGGCAGAGAACATTCAATTGTTTCCAATATCATTTTAAGTTCAGTAAATGAATAGTTATTTGTATGTGAATGTACAATGGGTAAGGGGTTAATTAACATTGAGTACATATAGGAAAAGGGCCCTACAAACGATGGCCTGAGTAGTGAGGTGGCCTTATTACTGAGGTGGTTTTTAGATGAGGTTTTATTGCTTGAAATTATGGTTATTCGATTTAAATCAGAAAATATTTCAAGACAGGAAAGGTCCAGTGCTGGGTGGAATATCCAGATATCATTACCCTGTACATGTAGGTGACGGAGGAAGGCTGCAAGAGGCTGGAAAGTGATCTCGTCCAGCTGGGAGTTCCGTGGCTCACCAGCCATACCTGTCATTGGAAAACCAAATTTCAGTAATTCTGCAGTGCAGTTCCATTATAATGCACTCCATTATAACACAACAGCCAATATAATGTGGTCCAACATTGGACGCCAAATCTTTTTTATTCATGATTTGTGCATTTTCACAATGCAGTCCAATACACTGCAGTATTAAGACTTGGACCCCAAATTTAGCATTATAATGGAGCTGCATAGTATACATCATTTAATGTTCACAAATGAAAAGGGTGTACAAACAAACATACATAAAACAAGTTCCATTTCTTTGAAGTTGAATTTAAGAATTTGAATTGTGTATGAATTTAAAATAATATGTGGAAAAAAAAAGACATAATCAAAATAAACGTGAAAGTATGAAGTAGATTATATAGAGTGGCATGATAACAGGAGTACATGTATAGAGAAATAAACTGGAAGACTTGTGCTGGAAAACTGGACTTATAGAATGACAGTCTCAGCCTTAACTCTGACTACTTTCTTGACCAATCAAGAATTATCAAGGACATGGCCTGTGTGTCCAGTATAAAACCAGATCAGCCTGCAAGTAATTTGCATGCTGATAAGTATCTATCATGTTTACCACAATACCACTGAACCCCTGTACAGTTTAAAATGGTAAATCGGAATGAGCAATTATAAATCAATGTCAATGAGCCATGATGCAGACTGGCCTACAGTGCCTTTCAAGCGTCTATAGACTCCAGTCATCAAATTTTCTCCTTACCTTTCATCCTTTGATTTCCAGATGATTCAGAGTTGCGCTGCTCTGAAAATAGAAGATGTTATCAAACTTAGGATTGACTGTAGTAGATTCTTCCTGTTACATCAAGGTATGTGAGTGCAGTGCTGATCCATCTCTGTACATGCCATTTTAATATTTAACTGCTGATGGAACATGGTCAAAATAATAGGTGCTCGAACTCAATTAGTTAAATTAGTTACACTGCACAATGTATTGTGTATTAAAAATTTAGGTAATAGACTTACAGTATCCAAATTATGCACAAATGGGGTTGACTGTGTATGTGTTCGTTTAGTGGATCTAACAGTATTGAAAAAAATATATGTATGCAGTTGTGAGCAGTTGTGTAAATATGCGAGCAGGCAAGTGAAAAAAGAAGTGTAGAAATGTAAACATATGGGTGGTCGTGTAATTATGTAAGCAGATAGGAGTAAATATGTGAGCAGATGTGTAAATATGTGAGCAGAGATGGGTAAATGATTGAATGAGTGTTAAAAACATATATGTAATAATGTACATATTGCTAAAAAGTTCTCGCTTGCTATATGGTACCTTGTTTCTGTATGAGACTGCTGACATGCTGGTGAGCCAGGTAGGCTGTGCAGGTCATGTTACCCCACTGTCTGTAGCACTCCTCAGCACACACCTGGAATTGATATTGTATCAAATATCACACACAAACATATAGCTACACATGTTGACCATCAGACAGTTGGACTGACCAGTTCATTGTCCACATAGACATGTACTAATCATTGATCATCCATCACCATGCAGCTACATGAGTTTAAACCAACTAAGCACACAGAAAAATCAAAGCACTGAAGACACTGAAGTTGTGTGTGTGTCTTAAGTGAATGAGTGTTTGACAAGCTGCAGATCTGCTGAGAAAATTTAGTTTTTGCCAGATACTAAACCTTAATAAAATAAATTAAAGATTGTTGTTCTATATTTGTTTCCTTTTGTTTTTGATATGCATATTGATAAAAATCTTATAAACTGTAGACAAGAAAATTAGGGAGAGTAAGTGTAGTGACGTGCCAATTGTTAGCAGTTGATCAAAACAAATTTTGTGTTCATTGGGTTTATTGGCATTGCTTGAAAATTTGATAGATAAAGTAATTATGCAAAAACTTTGCTATGAGGGTCAGTGGCTCCTTACTATTGTCGGAAATTAGATATATAGGTTTCGGTCATTTTATAGAGTACCAATAGCCCCTGGCGGTATCTAAGGCTCATAGCTGGATGTAAGTATGTTGATTTGTATCTTACTTAAAGCTTTCTACATGGGTTATTGTAACATCATAAAATGACAAAATCCTGCATATTTACTGTCTAAAATTAGTTTTGAGCCCCATTGCATTAAAACAAACTATATTCCTCTGCATGGTTAAGTGATAGCCATTGAAAATTAGTTCTATTGTGCTTTTATGCCACAGACAATTATTTTGTCTCGTAAGTATTTGCTTTTGACACAAAATTGATTTTTCAACTCTTGCTTAATCTCACAGCATACCTGTGTTTTATAACTATGTTTAATCATTTGATCATTTTTACAAAATTGAGAGGTTCTTTGGTTTTCAAAGTAGAGAATCAAATGCTAACAAAGTAGGTACAATAGTTGTGAGTGACTAAATTGTAACATGCAACTAAAACCTGATCAGACTGAAATTAACTCAATACCTTTAAATGAAGGTAAACTTAAAATTGTCAATTATGTAAGTGAAAATATGAAACCTAATCAGCATGCAAGTTATAACTTTCAAACAGGTTTTATACTGGTGGCACTAGCCATCATTTAGTTTGCATGTGGTGTAGGGTGACATTTCAAAATAAGTTGTTGTGCCTGAGTTTACCATCACTGAAACATTTTATTCATACAGCAATATCCTCCTAATGACCCACACACCAACCTGCTGCAGGCCCTCACATGAAAACATCTGAGTGACCCAGACAGGATTCAGACACAGAAAGATGAGGGGATAAATGATAATGCTTGGGTAGAAATTAGTACTGATATAGAATTCTTTATGATAAGTAATTCTTGAATGATGAAAAATGGTTCATCATAAACCCATTTTTTTTAGAACAACACTGTATATAGAACCTTTATTTCACCAAGTGTTTATATTTGCTATATTTGCACTTCTAAAAATATGAAATTCATCTTACAGAAACTTACCTAACTGTCAAACAACTTAATTATTAAGTCAGGTTGAAAGAATTAGATTCTGAAAAGCCAAATGAATCTTGCTTTTTGAAATGAACGCAAAAATAGAACCAATGAAATTAAAACCTTGAACAATAAAAACTGTTGTTTATAAATCAAAACCCTATACTGTAGTTTAACATGTAACAGAGCAAAAAGAAATTCTGAGTGATTTCAGTAGGCATTGATGTAGTTTTAACGTACCAAAGGCAACCTTGAAATTATGTACTGTTTGACTGTTCTATCCTCATTTGGTAATTCTGAAAAGAAAAAAAACTGCATGTCATCAAGGGTCATAACTCTGGAGTGCCTGGGACATTCTGATTGGTTATCAAACTTAGTTGAGATACTGTGCCAAAACTCATTGTGACAAAGTTTGTTAAAGATTAGTTCATGTTTTTAGTGTTAGAAAGCAGACACTATTCATTTTGCAATTTTTCATCAATTCAAGGGCCATAACTCTAAAGTGTCTGTGACATTCTGGCTGGTTATCACACTTGGTCAACATATTGTGCCCAAATACGTTGTGACTAAGTTTAGTAAAGATAAGTTCACATTTTTTAGATTTATATAGTAGACAACCTCAGTGGATGCCGCTCGGCCGCTGCAGGTGAATCCGTAATATATCCCATCATTCTACCGGCATATAAAAAGTAAGATCAATGTAAAGAGCACAAAGGAAACAAGAATATATGACACTGAAACACTTTGAGCAAATGGCCCCTATACTTCACACATGTTTCTTATTTCTGTATATATTTAAAAAAAAAAAAAAGACAAAAAAAAAAGACTGTTAAATCATGAGATAACCATTAAATGACAATCACATGACAGAGACCTCTAACAGAGAGAGCACAGAGGAGGAGGAGTCAAAGTCAGTTTAACATGGGAAACATACATGTATAATGATGTAAGACAAGTGGCATGATACCACACCCAGTCACATTATCCAGACACCAAGCTAACCAGTCCAGGAACTACCCTTATATGCTATATGATTTGGTAGTGTATAAATTGCTTGAAGTAAATGTGTAAATGGCACACAAAAGCACAGATTAATGGTGTATATGCCCACCTGTAAGTAACCTCATCATAAAATCCCCTGTCAGCTGCACCACACCGCAGTCAACATACTGGATAAATTCCCTGCAACCATATAAATACCGTATTATTCATTAAACATTTAAGTAAAGGTATCCTACCATCACAAATGAATTATCATGAATTATTGTCTTTTCGGCTATATGTTATGAAGATTTTTCAAATGTAACAAAAACTTCCAGCTTCAATTACTGAAATTACATCCCAAAAATATATCCAACACATTTATATTTATATTGATTTACAAACACTAGCACCTACATAATCATGGAGATTTTTTCATAAAAAAGACCATAACCCAACTTTTTTTCAATTCTTTAAGTTGATGACTGACAAAACATTTTTCTAAAATGGTATACATGTACATAATTTTGGGAGGTACATGTATATTTTTGGCAGTTATTCTACATGTTTGTGTGTTGGGAATGGTCGGTCAGACACTTGGCTCACTAATCTATGATATTACATAGGTGAATTAACCCTTTCCCTCATAGAGGACACCATGAAATACCTATGCGAACAGCATAAAACCAGATCAGCCTGCAAGTAACTCGCAGGCTGATCAGGTTTTATGCTGTTCGCTGCTCCTCAGTGGTCTGGAAATGAGGATTTTGTAATTAAATTTGGTAAGGTTTAACTGTGGTTTTCTGCAGATCAGGCTTTATGTGGTACCTATTGAGTGCGTCAAAATGAGTCTATATGAGGGAAAGGGTTAAGCCAACATCCTACCTGATACCAAGACACTTGAAGGCCAGGGTGGTGTGGAAGGATGGGAATCCCTGGGGGAGGGGAAAGGCAACTTCACTGACAGCCAGACTGTATCTCTCCATCATCTGGAACAGTTCATACTCCTCCAGACTTGTCTCCCCTGTCCTATGGGTCACACACAGGAAAAAAAATGGTGCACATTCTATATATGTAAACTTATTGCTTATACTAGAATGTCAATTGAGAAATAAGTCTTTACACTTTACAACCTGCAGATTAACAGGTAAGAAGGGTATTTGGGTATTACCCCAAATATTTTTGTCAAAAAAGCAATATAGTTTTCAGAATAATTGGGTAACAAGCAAAATATCTTTTGAAAACTAAATTAATATATTGGCAGTTGTGTACAAAATATACACATAATTCACATTAAAATTTTGTCCAAAAAAAAATTTGAATTGCACAAATACCAAATTTATTTAAAGTCATAGGGTAAATACTCATTCCATGAAAAAAAAGTTATCTTTAGCCCTAAACCTGTATTACTCACTCTGAATATTTTCTGTGTTTACCGGTAACTAGTAATTTGTGCAAAGAAAGGTTGTAGAGAATGTCCACCCTCCAATGGACTCAAACACCTAAATTTCAGAGCCATTATTATTGTGCACTATCACTGAACTACGAAAATTGTCCAATAAATTGAATGGATTTCATACTGTGCTTAGCAGTTGATAGATATTTCAAGGAAAAGTAAATAAGGTTGTATTAACACCAAAAGAACAAAAAATAAAAAACACTTTGTATGGAAAAAAAAACTCACAGGCATTTTTTTTTTAAATGACTTTTTCTGTCATCTGATGAATGTTAAGAAGCACTATTAAACTACAAGTGGATTTGCACTATTTTTGTGGCCATCATGAATCTGTAAACTGAATTTGTCATAAAAGTGATACTTACCATACTGCATACAAAAATGTGTGCACTTCTACAGCTACTAGTTGTCAATGAAACACAAAATCTGTTGGCAAACTTGAACTTACAGTATTTCTAAAGAATACAGTGAGTTGGAAAATTTCTAGGCCATTAAAGTGTTACTTACAGGCTGGTCACACTATTAGGCCCCTGCTCAGCTGCAGGTGAATCCCGCAAGCTCCACAGCAAGTGGCAAAGCAGGCGACTTTGTTGACCCTGAAATAAAGTGTGTGATCTTGAAAAATTTAGTTTAACCCTTTCTCTCATATAGACTCATTTTGATGCACTCAATAGGTACCACATAAAGCCTGATCTGCAGAAAACCAGTTAAACCTTACCAAATTTAATTACAAAGTCCTCATTTCCAGACCACTGAGGAGCAGCGAACAGCATAAAACCTGATCAGCCTGCGAGTTACTTGCAGGCTGATCTGGTTTTATGTTGTTCGCATAAGTCTTTTCATGGTTTCCTCTATGAGGGAAAGGGTTAAAACCTGATTACAAAAGAAGAAAAAACACTACTTAAACAAAAAACAAAACAAAAAAACTCTTTTAATATCCAATGAAATTTTCGTAAATAAATCATTTTTATTAATGTTTCAAAATTTCTAAACAAGTAGAAAATCCTTTAGGAGAAACATCCTCTTGATAGACAAAAAAATCTTGATATGCCAAACATACTATTACATGTATACAATAAATGATTTCTGAATATGTGTAACCAAGGGTAATCAGCCATTACCTGACAGATGGTATACTCCTTGGAGACATTGGTGGCCTTGACCTTGGACTCTTTCTGCAGATACATGCTCAAATGCTTGGTGAGAATTTCTCGTGTCTGAAATAAATGTCTTCTTTTCTTTTTCTTAATCTAACTTAATTTCAAATCTTCAAAAAAGGTATTTTTTATAATGTTTTAACAAATCAAAGGTAATCATATAAACTCCTTGGAAGGAGCATCATACAGTGTAGAACCTACAGGATCCTTCAGTGGGCATGGCAAAAGCAGTCATTTGATTTCTTATTTATGAAGTAATGGGGGAAAATGTTTACAAAATAAGGAATATAGAAGATGAAATCTAAATCTACATAAGCTTGCTAGGGTTCCAAATACACACAAACAAGCAAGTCTTGCACAAGCTATTTTGATGTTTAGATTTTGGTGACTGCAAGCTAATTTAGGTAGCAGATGTAATTTTCCTGAATGCTAACTACAAGCTAAAATTTTGTCATTTAAGTTTGAGATGGGTGAAAAATTGCAAAATAAGATATAAATGATGAAATCGGATTCCAGGCAACTCTGGACATTGATGACCCCCCCCCCCCAAAAAAAAACAAACTTGATTACTTAAATACAATTCAGCTGAATATAGTGCATCTGCACTATTCCCCCTAAAATCAATTTCATCCTTAGTCAATATCAATTTGATCTCTGATATATCAACCTAATTCATCCCAGGGCTCCCATGAGCATATACTATAGACAGGATGATCTTTAAGTTATTAAAAATAATTAACATCCCTAGTTTTTAATTATATTAAATATTAATAAAAGAGGTTGTGAATGACTGTCAACTGAAAAAGCACAGAAGGAAATAAATCATATCCCTCCATCCTTGAAGTGGAACAATTTTATCAGTTTTCAGTACATTGTGTATATATAAACTAAACCACTCACCAGGTTTACGATGCCTTCAGAATAATCAGTTATGGAGTTTCCTGCCAGGAAGGAAGGGGCCACTCCAAGTATACTGTCTGATTTGCCTCCATATCCACTCGACACGTCGGGGGTGAAGTCTGAACTGTAAACAATATCTTGCTTGTGTCCTTTGATTCCAGCCATTCAACTTTATTTCTTTATCTTGATTAAAATTCATGTTTGCATTTTGGATATAAAAAATACAATACAGTGATTTTAATAGGATTTCTTCCATTATCTACCAAATATTTGATTCTAAAATGTCATTAATTGTTATTAGATGACTGATAAGTTTTGACACATGATGTCAGTCAGTACTAAAAAAAACAAGAGCTGTCAGAGAACAACACACTCGACTATTCAAAATGCTTGTTGGTAAATCAAATAAAATCTATTTCAATTCTTGTCCTTCACATACCCTGTATATAATAATAAAATATTAGACAAAAATGATATACCTTGATAGCCTGATACCCCTGAATATGTTTTTGAAGTCTTAAATTAATCCCATGCCTAGTTACTGAGACATAAGCATGAAAACACCATGCATAGAACACATGAAACCAAATTATCTTAGTTAGATAAGAGCCAGAATTTTTATTAAATTAAAGAGTTATCTTCTTTGGTTTTCTGGTGCCCCTGAACACACACTCATTAACTTTCAAGTCAGTAACATAAACGATTTCTTAGATAAAAGCTGGTAAGTAGCATGCATGCATACTTTAACCAAATGTTCTATTGCATGCAAAACCAAAAGGTCTAAGTCAAAAAGTGACATGATTATCTGCATGATGTTCAGTCAAAAACTATCTGTCTCTATAGTATGATAACACTGAATATGCTAAATAAGTTTCAAATCACTGATTACTGAGATATAACCATGAAACTCCTTGCATGCAAAACTGAAACCAAAATGTCTAAGTTAACAAGCTGTGTTCGAAAAACACTATGCTCCCAACTGAGCAGGTCAGATGTCAAATAACTAATGTCAACTGAAAGCCATTCATGAGTTGAGTAAGTATGTCAATACTTAATATAGTAATGAAGTAATGCTCAAGACAAAAAATCATTAAACAAGAGGGCCAAGATGGCCCTGTGTCACTCACCTGTGTAAGATTGCTGTTAGGCATGATTACAAAAAATGTGGCATCTAAAGTGTTTGCAATGTTTTCAAACATTTTTCCAACATTTGACTATGTGACCTAGATTTTGATCCTACCTAAATTTGCACTCATTTAGGATTTCATGCAGTCATCATTCTTATTAAATTTAATGAAGACTGGGACAATAATGTAGCTTCAGAGTGTTCAAAAGGTTTTTTTCTAAAATTTGCCCTTGTGACCTACTTTTTGACCCCATGTGACCCAGTTTTGAATTCATCCGAGATTTGATGTAAACAAACATTCTGATCAAGTTACATGAAGGTTAGGCCAAAAATGTGGCTTCTAGAGATTTCATAAGGTTTTACTAAGATTTACCCAGGTGACCTACTTTTTGACCCCATGTGACCAATTTTCGAACTCATTCCAGATTTCATGTAGACAAACATTCTAACCAAATTATATGAACATTGGGCTAAAACTTTGGCCTATAGAGTGTTCACAAGGCTTTTCAAAGATTTGACCTAGTGACCTTAGCTTTTGACCCCAATTGACTCAATTTCTAACTCATCCGAGATATCATGTAGACAAACATCCTGATCAATTTTATGAAAATTGGGCTTAAACTGTAGCCTCTAGAGTGTTCACAAGCAATTGTTGATGACAGGCGACAGATGACAGACAAAAGGCGGTCACAAAAGCTCATCCTGAGCACAAGGTCTCAGGTGAGCTAAAAAATAAATGAAGCTAATAAATGGTACCCAACAGAGTTCTGTTTCATAATCATTACACTTCTTCTACTCACTATCTATTAATATTTTAAGATTAAAATCAATACCTCGAATAGTTCAGGAGTTCTTTACAAAGATTGATATATAAAATAAAGAGAGATAATCAGAAAATCGGACCTGGCAGGTTTATTGTTCTTGGTTACTGCACTGTTCCTACTTGCTATCATATCATGTTTCAAGTTTCAAGTCCTTACGGTCTCTTGTTTATGAGTTTTGCTACAAAAAAAATTATTAAAAAAAAATAAAATAAAGGAAAACAATCAATAACCAGACTTGGTAAGAGTTATGGTTCTCAGTCACTTCACTTTTTCCAGTGTCATCTACTTATATATGAAGTTTCAAATCAATTTCAAGTAAACAGTAAATAAGTTATTCTATGGACAGAAATTCATTGTAAAATTAAAAAAGGGAGATAATACAAAAACTGGTCCATGTAGAGTTATGGTTCTTGGTTACTGCACTTCCCAATCTTACCATCTATTTATATTTTGAGTTTCAAGTCAATACCTTGTATAGTTTTCAAGTAATGGCCAATGTTAAAGTTGCTGACAAACCAACCAACAAACAAAGAAACAAACAGACAGACAGGGCAAAAACAGTATGCCCCCGATCAAAGATCTCAGGGGCATAAAAGAGGGGCCATAATTTGTTATATATTCCATCAAGAGTTATCTGTCTTGGTAGTAAGATACCCTTAAACATGTTTAAATTGTTTTAAATCAATCCCATGCCAGGTAACTGAGATATAAGCATGCAAAACATCAACCAAAATTAAAAAGGGGGCATAATTTATATTAAATTCAGTCATGAGTTATCTATCTTGGTTGTCTGATGCCCCTGAACATAGCCATAAGCTTTCAAGTCAATACCATGAATGATTATTGAGATAAAGCTTTAAGCAAACTTTAACCAAATAGCTGTAACGCCAATACTGACGCAAATACAAGAGTGACTGCAATAGCTCTCATATTCTTTGAATAGTCGTGCTAAAATGATATAAAACCCCAAAGATTTATTTAATACAAGAAATGTGTCAATTTAAGTAAAAATGGTTTATATGCACTTTAAATATCAAGTATAAAGTTCCTTAACTTTGAGCTGTCTTGATTAAAATCACTACCTGTGAGGAGGTTTTGCACGCTCCATTCTTGCTAGTGTTAGAAAACTTTCCTCCTCTTTTTTCTGATGCTCCTGTAAGTAGAAACTTCAAATAAATACTCTAGATTTCCAGATTCTCATCTATAAAATTTGGCATATTTTGAGAATTGCCTATCAATTCCTTAATAAGAATTAAATCACAGTATCATATCAAGCCTCCTTAATTTGTTGCATATGAGCTTCAAGCTGAGGACCAACAGCTTCCCCTACCAAATAACTTACTGACAATACCAAGATACCAGAATGTCACATAGGTGTGCTGTGGTCCACTGGTAAAACATAACTAGAGCTATCACTAAGGGCAATCCCACCATCTCTTCATGTAATGTGAGTGTAAGACGTGATGTGAGGTGAAGGAAGGAATGTGATGTCTACATATAGCCCCCATTTTGTCAAGCAGGAGTATTATCATACTGGGATCCACAGAGGGCTACTTGGGTGGTCACCTTCCAGGGATAAAAGACCAATCTTACCCAAGATTTGTAGACAGAGACCAGTAATATCATGAATGGAAAGTGTTTTCTAAATAAACCCTTTACCTCATGAATATTCATGTTCAATTTATGACTTGATGAATATCAATTTAGAGAACTTTAAATGGTATATGAAACAATGGACTTTTCAGACTGTGAAGAACCTATGCTGCACTATTATATGACCAAACAGAGGATACCCTGATCTTAGGAAGGAGCAGTCTGATCTGGGTCTGCTTTGTTTGTCAATGAATATACACAAGGTAAATGGTTAACACAAATACTGATAAATTTAAACCTATAAAAAGTAGTACAAACATTCACACTAATCACTGAAAGTAATATCAGACAATGGTCTTCCATCTAAGATGATTCTCTCACCTTTTCCTCCTTTCCGTTCCTTGATTTGTTTGCCTTCTTCACCAGGTCCAGCCTGAATCTGCGTGTCACACTGATCTGTTTCCATCTCAGATGTTCCCGGAGCTGGTCCAACATGTCTTCCACCGATACACCTTTTCTCTGCTGCCTCTCACGCGCTGTTTTTGTTGCAATGTTCACGCGGTAAATTGAGGAATATGAGACTCGTGCCAGTCTCTCACCATCTGGTGCCTGACATTGTAGAGTAAAACTTGTGGATATATTTTGGTCCCAACATACGGAAGGATTAAGAATATGATAGTTGTTACACTGACTGTAGGATCAAAAAACATTCAAAAGTGTAATTGTTAAGGGTCTGTTATAGAAGTTAAAACTATTTGGCAAATGAAAATCATTATGTTCAATATGTTTTATCATACACCGTGGTATATCATGGTACGGTATACCGTTACACCTTTAATAAAGGTCATACCATTTAATATTTTCCATCCCTGCATTTTTAAGTAACATTTATGTAATTAATTTTCTATTCATTAGCGAGAAAATGAGGTATTTTGCTCAAATGTTTTTGCCACATTCACTGAATGTTTTTTTCATTTATAAAACCAAGGGGTAACAAAAGCCACACACATATGCAGAGTTATGATACATGTATTTACCTTATCAAACTGGCCTCTGAAAGGTTCAGCACTTGTAAACGGCAGCAGACGTAAAAGTTCCCGGTCAATCTGACGACGCATCCCCCCATATGTCATGGCTGAAAATGTGTGTCAGTCAGCAAGAAGTTTATAGCAGACTCCTGGAGACTTTCATAATAGGATAGGATATATGTTTGTGTTAGGTATCCCACTGACAGTATCTCAGAAACATGAAAATTTACATGAAAACAGACTCCTGGAGACTTTCATAATAGGATAGGATATATGTTTGTGTTAGGTATCCCACTGACAGTATCTCAGAAACATGAAAATTTACATGAAAACAGATATAGGGATGCCTCATAGCTATATCACACTGTAGACAAGTGGCATTATACCATACTCAATCATATTATTCTGATTAAACCAGTCCTAGCACTACCTGCCAAGCAAGGGACATATACCAGTACCATTTCAACAACTCAATATGAAATTAACCACTACAGTTATTTTCTTACTGATGAAAATCATTTAGTAGGATATGTCCCTGCTATAAACATTTTGACCTAAAACTGGTATGTTGATTACAACAATAGTGTATTTTGTAAATCATCAACACTGCCAAATGAGAAAAAAATCCATATGCTTATATCTTTTTTAACTTTTGCATTAAACCAATACCACAATTATTTTAGATTTAGTTTCTGTATTCATTAAACTGAAAAAGAAGAAGTAATTTAAAATATCATTTTATTTGTTTACAATCTTTGAAAATGGATAAACACTGTTTGATAAGACTATATGACACATATGTT
Organism: Solen grandis; assembly: GCA_021229015.1. Classification (NCBI taxonomy): domain Eukaryota; kingdom Metazoa; phylum Mollusca; class Bivalvia; order Adapedonta; family Solenidae; genus Solen; species Solen grandis. The sequence continues at coordinate 953,608 of CM037791.1, forward strand.
CAATCCTTACCTATCAGAAACTCTGTAATCAGGTTAGGGATCTCAGGGCTAGTCACATCATTGTACAGTACTTGAAACAGCTGAAAAAAAAAGAAAACCCCATATATACATATACACATATAAATACCTCATATAAACCTTTCAAACACAAGACATTATCTAATATGCTCAGCTCTATCTTAACAGCCATAAACATGGAATTAATTTTAACAAAGGTACAATATGGCACTATGCCACAACTTTCTTTATCATATATTATATACACAGTGAGAGTACTAAGGGACATAACTTTGCAAAGCAATCCTAAGCATTCTCTACATTAATGTCAATTACAACTTGGTGCCAGTCATGGTAATCACAGATGCCAAATTACATTAAATATCTCCAAAACTGTAAGAGTGGTTCATTCTATAAACTTTAAGACAGACCAACAAACAGGCTGATTCCAGTTATAAAGACTAAAAAAAAATCCTAACCTTTTTCAGCAGACCAAAATCACGAGTACGCAGGATGGTGTAATGCAGGAGGGCTGAGCGTGTCATGGGCATGTAGCTCTCAGTGAACATCTGTACAAGGCTGGAAGTGTTGAGACACACCTTGTACATGTCCCCTGTTGACTTCTCCAGTACGTAGCTGCCTGAAATATACACAGGGTCCATCATTTTGCTGGTTATGAATTTAGGTCCACATACTGTTTCTGTTTTCAAGTTATTCTGAAAAGGTTTGAAAACTGCATTTCTTTATGAGGTCATATATTGTCTTGAATCTATCAAGCATGCAACCTGACACTGCTGATTTCACATCCAAGGTCTTAACTCATTATATCTCAAACAGAATAAGACCTTGGGTATCTCAACATAGAGACAATGCCGAGGACAGAATTCAGTTATTTAGAAGGACCATAGCTAATCATGGTTGTGTTATTTTTGATTGTCCAGTTGTCAAACACAAACATTGATATAATGCTGTATAGAACCACCGCAAGGTGCTCAACTATGACACAAATACCAATATGCTTCAAATCATGGACTCCAAATCTCAACTGATGTGGTCCATTATGATATATAATACAGGTATCTAGGTTACAGTGCTGTAGTGGATCTACAGTATATACATATATATCACTTTGCAAATTGGTATGAATGTTTAACAAGAGCATCACATGCAGGTGTCTATGCTTGTCTATTTAAAAATCAGATGGATGAGAAGGTAATACAAAAGGTAAATGTCAAATGGTAAATAAAGGTGAAGTATAAGTGACAAGGAAAAATGAGTGTAAAAAGCCTGTTAAAAAAATGGGAGGAATTCGTGACAAATTATCTATGTAGGAAAAAGAAAAAAAGTAAAGAAATGATCAACATTTAAGTATGATATACTGCATACGGATGCAGACAACAGCAATAATGATACTAATGTTTAAGGAAAACCTCAACTTTCTTCCCTGTAAATATTTTAGAAAAAACAACAACATACAAACAAAAGCACTGAGGCCACAAATCATTGAAACTTTATTTACTCACTTGCATTATCCTTGCCATGGTGTGAAACTGTTACATTTGAGTAAAACACAAGATGTTCAGCCATCAAACTCAAAACAGGAAGTGGTGTGGTTGTATCTGCTGAGGTTACCAAGGAGTCGTCTGCTGCAGTTAGGTTGACCGTCTGCATATCTTGTGCTCCCTGACTGGGTTCCTTACCAGCACATGTCTTGTCTGCGATTGCATGCATACAAGTTTAAATACCGATAGATTGTGATTCATTTTATATAAGATATACAAAGGTATATATAAGAGCTTAGTTTAAAGTTTAACATATTTTCTAAGTCCAAAATTGTCCATAAATATGCAAATATATTTGGAAGAGTTACTGTTCCTGTTTCTACTAGTTGGTCTGATGATGATAAACACATGTGTGAAGTTTGAAAGACATCCAATGAGTAATACTGGAGATAACAGCAATGTTAAACAAAAGTTTAACCTTTTTTCTAAGTCCAAAAAGGACTAGAATGAGTAATAGTGGAGAAAATGGCAATGTTAAACAAAACCTTAACATTTCTTGGGATGTTGATGCTGACGCGGACACTGACACCGGGTGACTCCAATAGCTCATCCTATTCTTTGAATAGTTGAGCTAACAAGTTATCACATGATATAATCTGATATAATAAGGACATATTCATAATAAAATAACCAGTACATGTGAAATATTTTGATAGTACACTTTTCATCAGTGGATCTGAATTCTTTGCAGTCTGATTTTTGATTAGTTCTTCAACAGAATACAACAGTAAAGACATATACAAGTAAAAAGTCATAAAGGGATATTTGAATGGTTAATGGGGAGACTTAAGTGGAAATAATGGCAAATTCAAGTGATAAATGGTTTAAAAAGGGGTTCATTTGGAACCCAGTCCAACAACATACCATAAGTATTGAGCTATGTGATCATATCATAAATTGCACATGAATGATACTTAATTTTAAATTAAATACTGTGAATAAATATTGAAAATTAAAAGTGTTTAATACACGATAACCCAGATTTATTCAAAACATGTACAGTAACATAGAAAAAAAGAATTTGGTAAAAATGAAATAATGGCTCATTCTTTTATACTTAGGTAAACTTCAACACATGTACAATTATATTCATAATTAAACAAAGATGCTCACTAATTAGACAGAAACACTTACAATGTAGGAAGATATGATTACAGGGGTCAAATTCTATCCCCACATTGAGGATGTGCACAAAGTATCCTGGCAGCATCACTATTACTGTATCACCTGGACAGGATGTAAAGGAATAATATGGGTTATATGCTTCATCATCCAACTGTTTTTGTCTGACATAAACGCTAAAAATATAGGATCTTTTCATGCTTTAAAACCCTTCCCTATTACTGCCAGCTAGGCTAGACATTATATGTACCATAGTCATACAGAATGTGATACATGTATAAATTGTTATGTCTTATCTCATATCAACTGTGTACCAATCAGACCTATTGTAACATCTTAGCTACTAATATAATGCAGTATGACAATGGCCCTGAACTCTTTATTGTATGATTATTTAAATTGACTTAAAGTGGTTGTTGTGGTATCAAGACTCGAAGCTTGCCTATAAAGATATAATGGAGATATACTATAAATCACATATTCTTCTTTACACAGTAAAAACTAGAACTATCATTAAAGATGATTAATACCCACCTTGTAATCATGTAACAGGAGGACTAGATGAGACAAGATGCCATGTGATATGCAGGATTCCTACACAGCCCCCCCCCCCCCCCCCCAACCCCCTTCCTGTGAAGCGGGGATAAAATTACTCATTTATATAGTCAGTAATTGACATTGAAAAATTCAACTGCTGTACTGAAGAAGAATTAAATGATATACATTTTCAGTATTTTCCACGGACTTCACTAACAGTGATATAAACTATCAATAAACACAACAACATACCAAACCAGGAGAAGTTTAGAACTGCTTTCCGTATGATGTTTGAAGGTAAGCTACTGACACAGCCATGTAGGGTCTTTGCTAAAACACAGTAAAACAAAACCAAACTAGTAATTCAAAAGATAAGTACATTGTATTTGTAAATAAAATAAATGTATTGCATGCCTTCCTGAAACTCAACTTCATTGGGACAATACACACAGTGTTGACAATATAACTTGGTAAACCGTATGATTACCGGTATCCCATGTTTCAAATATGAAATGACTTGACTTGACTATTTGAGTTTACCATAGCTTCGGCAGTATTTCAGTCATATAGGAACGTCCAGCAGATATGAAATACTGCATATCAAATACAACCATTTTCCAACAAGACTTGAATTGACTTGTATATAAATATGAATACATCAAACGTTAACAACAACAAAGTATTAAAACAATACCAGTTTCTATATACTTATAAGGAAAACAACTCTACCTCTGGCAGTCATATTTTCTAACAGAAACAGTCTTGATAGATTTACCAAAAGAACATCTATGTCAAAATATTTTCAAATCTGGTCAGTAGTTTTAAAGACAAAATCTTTTTTACGGATTTTACTACATACAGAAAACTCACTCAGCTGCCAAGATTTATTTTTACAGATCAAATGACGAGGACAATCTTGACAGAGGTTAACCCAACGAGTCATTAATTTTATACAAAATGATATTTGATCAAGTTTGTAGACTGGACAAGACTTTTTGAAATTTCATTTACACATATCAGAAAAATTTGTTCTGCTCCTTGGTGGTCATATTTTTAACTGATCCAATTAATTAGAATAATCTTGGTAGAGGGTTATCAATTATATATTTTTAAATCTGGCCTGTAGTTTTGGACAAGATTTATTTTGCATTTTTTTAGAATTCTGAAATGGGACCACCAGAAAAACATCCTTGTAAAGAAACTTGGCAAAGCAGTTTAGGAAATGTGATTTGATGGAATTGTTGACAACAGCTCATCTCAAGCACTTTGTAAATTGTAAGGAATTTAAGAAAACCTAAAGTAAGATCAATAAGTGGGCTTATACACAGGTCCCCCAGGCAAGGTTAGGGCGATTAATAAATAAAAGGTCAGAGGTAGGTTCTCACCATGATGCACCATACAGATATAGTAGTTGATATCTAAGTTGTCCCCATCTAAGTCTGTCGGACTGACCTGAAACAGTGCACACACATAAAAAAATTTTCATTTGTTTGTTTGGTCTAATAATAAACATCCCACCAACAGTATAACAGTCATTTGGAGATGACGTCTACATGAGACAGATATAGTGTTGCCACACTGCAGTAGCATGCCTTAGACATGTGGCATGATACAAATGCAGTCACGTCATCCTGACACCTGACCAACCAGTCCTGGATTTAGCCTTATAAGCTGAGCGCCAAGCAAAGGAGCTATACCAGTACAATTTTTTATCGTGTAATCAATGAATGATGTGATTTTCACAAAAGTTTACTAGTAATACTGTTTGCAAGCAGTTGATCTTGTCATTAAAGGAAAATGACCCCTAGCGATTAGGAACAGTAGACTTCATATTTTGACTGCTTTAATTGAGAGGCTCGTGACAGTTCACTGTACTGATTTAGTGGTCTGACAGAAAATTTTCCATATTCCTTGTCTAATTAGCAGTGATAGTGCTTTGCAGTTGGGTTGATTGTGAAGAATTTTATCTAAGCCGAGTTTTAAATCTGCAACCTAACTCTCCAGAATCCTGAATTGTCAATATGTCACAGATTTATCTATTGTGGGACTTTGTAGCGTGTAAAGTATATATGTATATATTTACTTGATTAACCTTTGTATTGTTCCCTACCAAATTAGTGTTCAGGTGAAAGTGTTCAGTCTGACCAGACTAATATAACTTGCAGGCTGATATAGATATAAACTGTTCAATTTCCATACAGTACAGCTTCAAAATGATTGGGATATGAAAAATTGTTACAAGCATAGGTCTCAAAAAAGTAAGTTTAGTATGGACAGACTTTTTGGTCACCTAACATATTACAGCAAAATCAGTGTCACTGATAGCTTAACATAATTTATAATAAAATTTAGCAAAAAAGTGAAAAAAACAACATCAAAAGTCAAGTGAACCCAGCCAAGGGCAGGTACCTGGTGTGTGGTGGGGTGCGGGGAGGACCTCTGTAGAGGGGAAGTGCGTGGGAGGGGCGAGCAAGACTTGGACCGCCTCTCGGAGTGCACATGGTGTTGGTAGCAGATACAGAATGTCCCTGTTGACTGAGTTAACACACACATGTTGATACTGGGGTCTGGAATGAAATATGATTCTTAGATTTAATCTGGGGGAATGTGTGAGATTATGGTCTTTTAATTTGTATCAGGACATACATGTAATTAGTTCAAAATGTCAACATTATGTTAAATACATCATGTTACCTTTCATAAAGCAAAAGCTGAGATATAAAAGCATAAAATTACATAAAAATACTGAAATTAATGTACATAAAGGTAAGCTTAAACAATTTCAATTTGAGTGATTACATCCTTCTCCGTATAAGGAAAATCAAAATTAAAATAATATCATTTCTTATTGTTATAACAATCAAATGAGATGGCAAGCCTTAAGATCTTTTGATAAGACAACTAACCTGGAATGCCATTATGAAAGGCAATGTCTTCATACCTGGAAGAATATCATTTTTTATAATTCAAAATAAAATAATACAAATCATTCTATTGTGATCTTCTTAAAAGTATAATGAAAATAATTCTTTGCTACTTTGTTACTTTGATACTTCTCTTATAGCAGTAAAAAGGTTATAATAATAATAATTATAATATAAAAAAAACAGGTTAAAGACTATTGTCAAGCAATAAAAGTCCCCTACCAGAAAGGACATTGTCACACTAAATAGAATCAAAATTCAAATATTTATAATAAGTTTGCTGAAATCAATAGTTTGTTGTTAATGATACATGAATACAACAGATTTTTATGTGGATAGAGTCTGGTGGTGGTTGGAATAGTACACAGGCATGTTGGCTACATGACAATTTCCAGCCGGGTAGTTAGTCAAGGCAATATCCAGGGCAGATACAAATTCATGGGAAGGCTGCTCAACCAACTGCATGAAGCCACTGTTTGAAGCTTCCTTTTTGATAGGGAAAAACAATTGTGCAAAAAAGGGGCATAAACCTTTCAATATAAAGAACAGACTTATAAATGCACCTTGCTAAGTGATCTGTAAGATTTGACTAAAGTCGTATAGTGTAGGTTCTGTATAAGTTCAAAAGTAATTGGAATAATATCATTTAAGAGAATATACATTTTGCTATATTTTCTATGTAAAGAGGGGCAAAATTTTGTCAATATAAGGGAAAGTGTTATGGAATGTATTGTGTAAACTAACAATCACACCAATTAAGTTTGTATAAAGTCTCAATCAAATGTATCAATAGGTTCCAGAAATATCCAAGGAAATGTAGATTTCTGGAAAATTCTTAATGTGAAAAATGGGGATAACTTTTTAAAATCAAAGGACAGGGTTATGGGACATGATATGTGATCTGGTCTTATGAGTCTCAAAACAAGTAGCAAGCTTAAAATGTATATCTATAGGGCTTAAAAAGTATATCACTATTTCGCAATATTTTATGTATATTGGTTGCTATACAACCACATTTTTCAAAATAGGAACAAAATAAAATGATGTGCATAATCTCCATATAGCCATCCATCCATGTTTCAAGTTTCATGAAAATATTCAAAGTACTTTTTAAATGATCACAAAATCCAGCTTTTTATGGATGGACAGACAGGCAGAGGGCAAACCTATAGATCCCTCCTGTGAACTGGAAGAGGACTTAAAAAAACAATTTAAAATAACACAATGGTTTGCTATGAATAGATTAAACAAACAAATTTATCACCATATTACCTCACCCGAACCTTTTATTCTTTTATTGTATTTTACTCTCAGTACTGATATTTAAACTTTGCTGAAAAATTAACTCACCTACCGCTGGATTTAGAAACAAATGGAAAATTCAGAAGAATGTCAATCTGAAAACAGTAAAACAAGTATTAAAATTAAAACACGCTTTCTTCTTAGAGTTAATTGCAGTTCTAAACAAATATTTTAAATGCTGATTCTCAACATATTTTGATACTTACGATTTACAAGATAACGACAAACAGACTTATTAACCAAACCACACTAAATTTCTTAATTGGACTGGTCCTTTCTTAATTTTGGACTATACAATGATCAGACTGCATGGATGTGCAAGCTTATCTTGGTCTGCACTGGTTGCAAAGGCAGTCACAAGTGCCCAAAGCCACGTAAGGGTTACGGTCTAAAATATCAAAACATACCTCCAGATACTGAGGGACTTACACAATTGAGAAAGTCATAATTGTTTCACTTGTAAATGATGCATTATTATTATCATCCTCATTGTACAATTTGGTGAATTCTGAAAAGATCAAGTGTAATTACCAAAAAGACGATTTACTAGTACCTAAGTGCTTGCTAAAATTTGGTGAAATACTGCTTGTGGGAACAATAACAAACATCACAGTCTACCAAGCATCATGAAATTTAGTGAAAATGAAGATATCCTTGATGACTACCAGGTAGGTCAAGTATGGTAATTTCAAACTGTTTCTATCAGGTAACTAAGGCCGATCTTAAAGCTCTAGTTTATCTCTGGTCTGTTTACTATAGTAATTTTCTTCAATTTTAAGGGAAGCAATTTTGGTAAAGAAGTTAACAAGATATTATGGTAACTTTGGTTTGACCATCAAATTTCTGTGGTTGTACCATAGCCATTATTGAGGACACCTCATAACTTGTATATCCATTAAGTCTTCATTTCTACATATCAAGAAGAGTGACCTGAGTGTCTAGACCAATGAACTACTGTAATCCAAATTCACCCTTGACCTAACAAAAGCCTGCATTCTAAGTATCAGTATCTGTTCCCTGTTAAATATTTCAGTGACAGTTATGCCCTTTTTTTCACTGAATCTTGCTTTTATACCTTCCAGATGAGTTATTTCCATGAACTTCCAGTTTTCAAAAAAAGTATCAAGATGTTTTAATAGAGTAAAGCAAAACAGGATCCTTGTTGACCAAAGAAAATCTATGCACACATATAGGATTAATATTGATGCAACAAAGTAAAATGCTACTGCCAAAAGCTGAAACTGAACTTGAGACCTTTGTTATGCAAGTAAGAGACTCTACCTCAGGTCACCACAAAAGCTTACTCAATGGCAAGGAAGAGCAAGCGCTATTTTATACTCTGCTTAACAAACAAGACCTAATGGTATGGACATTTTTTTCAGGCTTTTTGCATCAAAAGTAGGTTAAAGGTCAAAGTCAACTGCATAATGAAGAGGTCCATCCACTTAACCCTTTCCCTCATAGAGGATACCATGAAAAGACCTATGGGAACAGCATAAAACCAGATCAGCCTGCGAGTAACTCGCAGGCTGATCAGGTTTTATGCTGTTCGCTGCTCCTCAGTGGTCTGGAAATGAGTATTTTGTAATTAAATTTGGTAAGGTTTAACTGTGGTTTTCTGCAGATCAGGCTTTATGTGATGCCTACTGAGGGTGTCAAAATGAGTATATATGAGGGAAAGGGTTAAGCAACTGCCCAAATACTGAAACAATCCAATGAAGCACATAGAAGTAAAAGCAAATTAACCAAAAGTTAAACCTGTCCAAATGCTGCTTTTTTATAAAAAGTAGGTCAAAGGTCAAGGTGACTAGGTCAACTGCATAACATAAAAGTCCATCCACCTAAGCAACTGTCCGAATATTGAAGCAATCCAATGAAGGACATAGAAGTTATAGCAGATTAAGAAAAAAAAGGTCAACCTGAGCGAATGCGACGCCCACCTGGACATCATCAATTTCATTGAAAAACCTGTCCAATAAAATAATGAAAAAGATTCAAGCCATGGAGAGATCTACAGCCTTACCACATTCTCATGATTTCCGTTACTGTAGAACTGTACGCAGGACAGAAGTGCCTGTTTCTCTCCTTGGGCATCCTTCCGACAGTGGACATAGAAGAGCTGCTGGTTCCCACTGTCCCACTGGCACCAGACAAACTTGCGACACACCTGCTCTGTGTGGGGCTGACCACGCATCACCTATGAGTGGGAAGCAAAGAGGGGCCACACATACTGCTCAAGGTTTGCTAAGCACTAATCAAATACTCAGTCAAAAAAGAAACTCCCTATTCCTTTAAAAGTATTTTTAGCTCTAAAATGGACAATTTATCATGATAAGGTAATGAATCTATAAGACATTTATATCAGGTTTATAATTAGATCATTTAAATAAATAATCAATTAATCAAGAGGGTCAAAATCAAGTTAATATTTCTAAATAACATTACATTTGTAAATTGTAAATGCAACTCTACATTTTAAAAGACAAGACTTAATTCAAACAGTGAATGAACATGCTTTAAAGATTATGAATAAGTGAATAAGTGCTCCAAGTTTCAAAACAATATCTCTGATAGTTCATATGAAATGGTTGACCAAAACTCAATACTTAACCAGCGAGATTGTCAATGTGTAAAAAGGCTATAAATCTTAACCACGGTGAATGCCAATGCCAATGTTGCCTGGGTTATGACAATTGCTAATCAATATTTTAACAAGAGGGCTCATCTGAGTATATATTTACCCAAGGAATATCTCTACTAAAACATTTTGAAATCTGGCCAGTATTTGAAGGAGATGATTTTTAAAGTTTTCATATTTTTTTCTTTCCCTTGCCATTGCAACTAGAGCTCTGCATGGATCAAGTTTATTTTAGCAACTTTTATGAAGGTTTACCCAAGGATCATCCCTGCCAAGTTTAACCCTTTCCCTCATAGAGGATACCATGAAAAGACCTATGCGAACAGCATAAAACAAGATCAGCCTGCGAGTAACTCGCAGGCTGATCAGGTTTTATGCTGTTCGCTGCTCCTCAGTGGTCTGGTTATGAGGATTTTACAATTAAATTTGGTAAGGATTGAGTTTGGCTTTCTGCAGATCAGGCTTTATGTGGTACCTATTGAGTGCATCAAAATGAGTCTATATGAAGGAAAGGGTTAATCAAATTCTGTCCAGTTGTTTCAGAGAAGATGTTGTTTAAAGCAAATTGTTGACAACGGAGTATCCTGATAGCTCACCATGAGCATGTTGTGCTCAGGTGAGCTAAAAAATCAAGGGAGCTAAAATTGCATATGGTTTTAGCTTACCATTCCTTTGTCAACTCTAGCCAGCTTAATCCTATACAACCCTATAGCTGAAAAAACAACAACAGCAAACATGAAACTGTTACACAAAATTTAGGCTTTAAATGGATTCAGAGTTATTGATATTTTCATATCACATTATCTTCATTTTGTAACAGTTGCACCTGAAGTAAAATCAATAAAACCACTGATTTATAGTCATCTATGAGGCAACTGCATCCTGGGTTCAAAGGTCCTTAATTTGCACTTGGGCCTTTTTGGATTCCACAGAATCTATCAATATTCAAGGACTAAGTTACTGTTGAAATTTAAAACTAAAATTACCGTAGATCTATTCAAATAACAAAACTACTAATAAACAAGAATTAATATAATTCAATAAAAAAATGTCTGAATGATGGTCCTTAAAGTATACTTAGGTCTTATTTGATTCCATAAAACCTTTACCCTGGACCTCACTTTACAACCTTACACACTCTAACACAGAACACTTACACTCCTTATGCAGCATGATGAGCATCTGACTCTCTTTATCAGATGGAGTCTCTTCATACAGGAACTGGACCTTCATAAATGTTGACCTCTCAAGGTTCAGTGAGAACACACGTGAGTTGGGAACCTTGATCTCTGCTAAGTAGGCTGTGTACTTCTCTATAAAGGCAGTTTTCCAAATCATAGTTTACATATATTTTTGATAAGAGTTGATTGTCTTTAAAAACCATAATTATACAAATGAAAATCTTATACAATTCAAACCTAAAAAAAAAAACTATCCTCAGTCCAAAGTCAGGATCATAACTTTTACATGGGAAAGCCTTAAAGAAAGGTGTTCAAATTCACTTAAGGGAGCAATATGTTTGTAAAAAAAAGATAGCAATACATCAGTTACATCAAACTTGAATCTCCAAATACTTCAACTTCACAAACGTCTATCAGATACTTTGATTTAAAATTTTTCAAGAACTGGGTCAAATCTGAAAATACAGCACGGACCTATTATAATATTGTACATGAATTCCACACTATAACAAACAATTTTATGGTCCATGGTCTGATCCATGTTCACTTTTCTGCATGGGAAATGAACCCCCACCCTTCAGATAGTCAATGAACACAACCACTGTATCACAGCAACAGTAAAATCATATTCTTATAAAAAACACATTCCACCATTACAAGTCACTTAAATAAACAGCAACAAAAAACAATTCATATATTCTTAACTATTCTTATATATACAAAAGAGAATAGGATTTAAAAAGCCCAATGCTTAGTTCAGCAGATAAGAGGCATAAATCAATTACTTATGCTAAGTATAACTGAGCTTTAAGTTCCAAGTCTGGTAGGTGAATTGACCTTTGATCTGGCTTGATGTCCTTAAAATACAACCTGTACTTTAGCTGGATTTTCAAGCTCTTATTTTCAAGCTCTTACTAAGGCATTAAAATCAATAGCATGAAAATCAATAGGGATTTGAGTGTGATATTTCAGGGCTCGATTTAGCACACGCAAACTCGCAAAATGCAAGTAGGAAATGAATTTTGCAAGTTCATTTTGTAGCTGCTCACATCTTTTTGAGACTGTAATGTTTTGAATCCAATCAAGATCGGCATTGTGTTTTCTTTATCGGGACAAGTTAAAAACTAAATACCCCCCATATGTCGCTTTGTCACAGGGATTTTAATACAAATAACATGTAGGTCAGAGACATGTAAATGTATTGGCTCAACAAGGAAAATAAATAATATTAACACATACATTAATTTATTTGGATGAAAATTAAGTATGAAAATTTACAAAGGGCAATAACTCCAAAATTACGCAACAAAGAGTTATGGTTCTTGGTCACTGCACGCCCCCTCAATGAGATCTATCGACATATGAAGTTTCATCTGGATATCTTTTATACTTTTTGAGTTACGGCCTGGACAAAAATTAAGTATGAAAATTTACAAAGGACAATAACACAAAAATTACGCAACAAAGAGTTATGGTTCTTGGTCACTGCATGCCCCCTCAATGAGATCTATCCACTTATAAAGTTTCATCTTGATATCTTGATATCTTTTATACTTTTTGAGTTATGGCTCGGACAAAAATTAAGTATGAAAATTTACAAAGGACAATAACTCCAAATTATGCGACAGAGAGTTATGGTTCTTGATCACTGCACTCCCCCTCAATGAAATCTATCCACATATGAAGTTTCATCTTGATGCCTTTTATACTTTTTGAGTTACGGCCCGGACAAAGAAACCGACAGACGGCCGGACAGCCGGATGGCCAGACAACAGACAAGCTGAATCCAGTATACCCCCCTTACAACTTTGTTGTGTGGAGGATATAATAATCTATTACAGCGAGGCATAATTTAAACCTATGCATACCAACTAGACTGGCACCAAATGTTTTCGTATAGTCGTCATTACCCGTTAACTACATATGGTGCACAGTCTGACTGTTTACTTTCTTCACTTTATGCAGCCAATTTGTAACAAACTAAATATCAAAGCGTTATTCACAACACGTTTTTTCCTCTTTAGAAAAAAAAAACGAACAACAGTAATAATCAAATTACCAGACATTATTGATATATTTACTATTTTAATTTTTAATAAAGTGTTTGTTAATAATTTAACTTGGGCGCCTCACACTGAGAAGAGTTTGCCTTTATAAAATATACACTTCATGAAATTTCAAGTGAACAATAAATTTTGCGAGTTGAAATTTCAGCTACTCGCAAAAGTTTGCGAGTGGCAAGAAAAGTTAAATTCTAGCCCTGTATTTGAGGCTGAGCTTGAGATCATAATTAAGTATTTTCTAAGAACTGGAGAGCCAGCTAATCATATCTGGATTTAGCTAAATTGTTTTGACTGAGTTGTGTTGATCATAGTCTTCTATGGGACTGACCTGTGCCTGATCGTCGGTCTGTATTGGATCTCTCTCTTGTCACTGTGGTGAAAGCTGGAAATAAATATGTCCGGTTGGTGATAGCATTCTATGGAGAAGGTAAAAAAGAGGTGAGTGAGAGAAAGTGAGAGAGCTATAAAGGAGGTGTGTGAGAGAGAGAGAGAGGGAGAGAGAGAGAGAGAGAGAAAGTGATTGAGAAAATAGAAAATAGAGACGGTAGGAGAGAGAAAGAGAAAGAGGTGGTAAGAAAGAGAAAAAAGGAAAATATAGGGCAAAAGATAAACCTTGGAAAGAGGCTGAGAGAATGAAGGACAGACAAAGATAACAAACAATGAGACAATTACCCATGAGGGTCCTCTCCTTGTTGATGGAGCAGGAGACCACATGCACCTTCCTTGAGTAGACATGGACAACCTGGGGTGGTAACAACACGGTTACTTAGCCTACATGTAATGTCATTAAACTTGATATTACAGCATACTCAAACTGTTTATTCCTGGACTTATCTCTCTCAACAAGGGCACCATGGTCCAGTGGTACCCTATACGACTGCAGAACCAAAGGTTGGGTGCTCAAATCCAATTAAGGGTAAGGATTTGTCAAGGCTTTTCCAGGCACAAAGTACTGGTCCAACCCAGGAACCAATGAGAGGGATTTGAGTAAGTTATCAGAATTTATTTGAAAAAGACGTAAAAATAAAATAAGTTTGATCCCAGCTTTAACCCTCTTAAAAGTAACTGAAAGTGACAGGGAGGGTCTATATCACATCCCAATATGTATATATGGTTGCCTGGATAGCTTGTGGTAACGCGCCTTGCTTCTTAACAATGCATCCCAGGTTTGATTCCAGGTCACATACATGAGAGAGTACAGTGGTTGCCCGTCCAGACAAATGGTTTTTCTCAGGGCTTTCCGGTTTCCTCCCACAATAATGACCACATTCACCACCACCAGAGAAATCGAGAGTGATCAATATAAGTTGTGATAACTTGTTTCATTATTGATGTAAAATAGATAAAGTTTAAACTTAAACATATCCTCATGACAACGGATCAAAATATGCTTCACTGTTGCTATTTATGTTGGCTTCACAGGGTCAAACTATCTGTTAATTCATCATCCGACAAAACAAATGGATAATCATTAGAATTCAACATAAAATGTATTTTCATTACTATTTTTCTTTTTAAATTAAATATACAAACTTCATATTTGTTGGGGCCTGGGTCATACACTCCAAAGTGAGTTAAGACAGTTCCCTGAAACAAAAGCTCTATGAAAATAATGAACATTAAGGAGCATTATTTACCAACAGATCTGCATACATAATAGAAATAGAGAGGATGCTGCCACTGCATTTTCCATCTCCCATGTATTTATTCCCTCCCAAGTCTCAGAAAACAATTTAAAAAAAAATTCTTGTGAAATAAACATATTTTAAACAAGACTATGAAAATATCTTAACTTTATATCACATCAGTTTAAAGTACAAACCTCTAGATACAGGTCGACTTCCAACTTTTATAACAACTGAATTATCGTTTAGTTACTTGTTGAATATAAAACTAATATAGGGTCACAGTTGTTGTTGTTGTTGTTGTTTTTCCCTTATTTATAAGGGGCTATTCCTAGGCGTCTTCGCCTCAGAAATTTTTTTAAGATTCATACAGTTTTCCCCAAATCTGCTTGTCACTATAGGCTTTTTTTTCCCCAAACTCAAGAAACTCCAAAATATGATGAGAAGAGCCCCTCCCCATCAAACAGGAACCCTTTTTCAAAACATTAGAGCCCAGGATTTCAAATTTGGAATAAGTGAAAACTTTGTAATAATATAACCTTGATGAATAGATATTTACATCACTCATAGATAACAAGTAAAGTATCAACTATTACCATTTTTTCTCATGTAGGATGTGTCTTATTAAAAAACTCAATGAAAATTCATTACAACAATATAAAGAAGATACTACATCTAGAGTGTCATCCCAGGTGAACAAGATACTGCCATCCTTCTC
>CM037791.1:969376-1019376 GCA_021229015.1 Solen grandis
ATACTTGATCAATCTGCAAGGCAGGTTTTGTACTAGACCCATTGATCAGTATCCTAGACTTTCATGTTGTAAAGAACAATACATTTTGTTGAGATTCCTGGATAGCTATTTGAGACAAGAGTTTAGTTTGCGTATTCATTGTGTTAAATTGAAATATATTCATGAGCAATTTTAGTCTCCCTGAAAGAATTTATATGGCGCATAGTGTTGACGTTGTGTTCATATGTCTGTCCCACTTCTTGTCCGGATAACTGGTCAAAATTGAATAAAACTTCCCTTCCAAGAGGATGTGTGTATACCATGAAAAATAAGTACATCCACAGGCTTGACAGGGGTTTACTTAAGGATTTGACTTTCGCTTGTCCAGGGGGCAAGTTACTTTGAACATCTACTAGCCCCCAGTGAAAACAGGTTGCCCGATCTTGAAGTTAGTCGGTGTTTGTTAATGTTTAAAACTAAAGAGCAAGGTTCACTAACCACCAAAAATGGCCCCATCTCAAATTTTGTTAATAACCTAAGGGTATGTAGGACTATGTGTTAGGTTTTCAGAAATTATGTTTTTTTAATCAGGTCTAGTTACCATGACGACACAACGACCTCTTAATTAGAGCACCTGTTAATTCAATTAAATCCCAAATTTGACAGCACTTTTCATATTAAACATTGAACTCATCTTTGACTGGCACAATAATATTGCAATAAATATAAGAAATTGTGTAATACATGTTATAAGTAAAATAACATTGATATTTTTTTAATATTTTAGCCTTTGGATTTAGAAATAATATTAAATGATTATAACAATGTTTTTGTTGATTCTTGATTAATCATTGTGAAAATTGCTATTTTTATTAATACAAGTATTGTTTTTAAAAAACAATTGATGGCTGAACTTCTTTTTAGCTATTAATTTGGAAGTCGGTCAAATCCATACATTCACATTTATAAGGCATACATATTCATTATATGTTTTGAAAATCTACAACAAAAAAACTGGTTTTAACATGTCTTATTTATTTAATTTTTAAAGTTCACTTTCACTCTGTGTTGAGTCACCATCTATATCAAACACAGCTGCATCAGCAAGATGGTCGCCCCAATTTCTGACTCCTAATGGTGCCCCTCATTGTGCCGCTTATAAGCCAGGTACCATATAATGGCAGAGACGTGGGAACACATCCCAACAACACGTGCACCAGCCCGACAAAGACAGTACCATGATTCGATGCTGTCATTTGTGTAGCGAATCCACAACATGTAGTTGCGGCTGCTTACATGTCTGCTCTGCATTTTAACACACAAAAGAGATGGATCCTCTGCGAAAAAGCACAAATCACAGTTGCCATCAAGGTGTTCTTGGATGTAGCTGGAGCTGAGACGTAACTGATATACACCAAGTGTGAGTTCCCGTAGCTGATCCTCGCTCATCCGAGGAAAGTCTTCTAAACACATTTCATCAGCAGACTTCCAACATTTTCCCCGTTTTGGCAGCTTCTTGTCATCTACCATTTGTTTTAAGTAGTTAACCTTTCCACACTGAGCCAACATTTTTGCCGCAGTTGCCTCATCCTGCTCCACTGAAGCAGGAGAGCTTAAAGGTGGCATGTATCTGTTCGATATTGCACATACAATGCGTACAAAATCACCTATGTAAGGGATCTGGCTGTTTGGCATTACATGGTTGAGAAATCGGAAGCGCTTTATCCGGGCATTTGCAGATTCTACAACCCATCGGATCTGTTAAAAGAAATAAAAATTCATCTAATATATTTTTTCTTTCTTTCCTCATTAAAACATTGTTTGAATACTAGTTACATCACTTGTCTATTAAACCTCATAAATGATATCTTATTTTTCAGAAGCTTTATATTTTTGGTGTAATTTTACTTTTATCAAATATTTACTTATATGTATCATATAGTTGAGCTACCTTTTGCATCGTTTGTAATCAGCGGAAAAAAGGCCCTATATTAACAGTAATTTGGATATATAGCCAGGGAAACTAGACGAGGGTTGTATTTCAAGCAACAATTTATATACAGCCATATAACATATCAAGAAACATGTTTTTCATGTCATCTACTAATCATGAGCAACAACCACAAGAAGTTTGAGACTTAAAGGTCAAATAGAACTTAAGTTATCACTCGGACAAGGTCTGGTCTACCGACAGACCGACGGACCGACCTACGGACCGACCGACATGAGCAAAGCAATATACCCCCTCTTCTTCGAAGGGGGGCATAAAAATAAATTATGTATTATTGCATATATGTAAAGTTCATAATGAAAAGCGACACATGTTCAGTATTATTAGGTTGAATGTACTTGTATAAATTACGTTTTTTGGTATTTTGTTGAGAACTTATGTTTCTGTTATGCATATTCTTTAAGTTTAATTAGAGTTAAATAAGTTTGAGATAAAACTCACCTTTGTCACTAGCCGGCTTGTGTTTGCATCATCCGTGGACATCTGCTTCTGCCCTTTTGGCAATAGGGCAGGCATCTCTGCTTGGATCCCGAGATCAGCCAGTAGTTCCAGGGAGTCCCGAAACCCACGATCGACAACAAAAACGTCTCCCTCTTGCAGTAGACTCTTGATGTTGTCAATATTGCACTTGAGCATGTGATTGAGAATTGCGGCATCATTGTTCTTACAGTCCGCTAAATATGGCCCAATAATTGCTACAAAGTGTCCAGTTGTTGTGACTATAACCATGGGCTTTATCAATGGACGTCCTTTGTGCATACTATACGTGCGTCTTTGGAATGCAAAGTTGTTGGACTTATTAATGTATATATATGTTCCATCCAACACAAGAATCAGGTTGCTCTCAGTACTAAACAATGACTTTGCTAATGGGCGAGTATGCTGGGAGATGATCTCTTCTCTAGTAATTGCCTCAATGCCTAAGTAAAGAGGTACAAAGCCCTCATAAAAGCTTGTCGCACCGTAGCAACTGCTCTTCTGACACTAGACTTGGTAATGCCAAATATTGTTGCAAGTAGTTTGTTTGACATTCCAGAATACAGTTTAACTAGGAACAGTCCTATACTCGTTCTGGCAGATCTAACAGGGGTGTTTTTAACTTTATCTGTTAAATGTCGATAAACATCATCAAACTGTTCTTTAGATAAACCAGTTAATGAAGGGAAGTCATTGTCATTTAATCTGTCAAAATTCAATGAAGACTGTTCAGCTATACACGCCATTCGCATTTTTTGAAGTAGGTCATTTATAGCTGAGCGACTGAGAAGAGACTTGCTTGACACTGTATGAATAGTATTCACAGCTGTTGGTAAAATAAACCCATCACAAGTATGGCCAGGACAACATCTTACATCTGCATTGATAAGAATATTGTGCTCGATGAAGGCTTTGACCCTCCCCTCTGCTGACAAGCTAACCAGTTTCGGCCCTGGACGTTTGCACACAAAGCACCTCGAGTGACTTCGACTTGTGGTAGAAATTTTTAACGTCACCTAAAACAAGAGCATTAATCATTAATTAATATGCAATAAAACATATTATCTAGTTGAATATACTATAGTTCAGATTATAAAGAAACCATATATTGAATCAAGGAACTGTATTCATCCCCTTTATCCTGTTATTAATGTTGTTGTTTTTTCTTATATGTGTAGCATACTTTGGTATCAATAAAATATACCATTAGTACTGGTATCAAGGATAAATAGCCTGGTAAAACTAAATTGACATGCTATTTAAGAATGATTTATTTAACTGATAAGAGTCTATTCACTCACAGATGGTGGACTGCATACTGGCCGTGATGAGGTTGCATTAGGTGGGGCATAGTCAGCATCTCTAGTATCAGTGTTATTGCTGATGCCACTGCTGCTTGTGGTAGGAGTCTTTGACTTAGACAGTTTATAGAACTTGGTTCGGCACGCGCTGCATACAGTATCATCTGAGGCTGGGCTTATTCCAAATTCCTTCTGTAGGAATTTTTTCACTGGTAATGTAGGAGGGCGCCTATCCCTTGAATTTGTCCGTTTCTTGCACAAAACGCAAGCATAGTTTTTTACCATTCTGCAAAGATATTTTATCCAGTATAAGTTCTATAACTTCTTGCATAACTAGATGTTTAGCAAAACAATGTTTTACCATTTTTCAAAGACCTAGTATCCGAGACATAGCATTGACTTAAAATCATAAAAAAAAAAATCAAAAGAGAAAAACATTAAAAAACAGACTCTATTCAAATATTTTAATTAAATGATATTGTTTTGTTGTTTTTTATTTTTAACAACAAGAAAAAAAAAGTGATTTGTGTGAGGCTTGAACCTGAAGCTTCTGCGTGGTAGACGGGGACTCTACCACGTACCTACGCATATTCTATGTGAACAACGACGTTTAATTATGTACTTATGTACCAAAATATTGAGCGGTATAAAATGTTGCAGACGACGTCAATATCGGATTAAAAAATTCATACAAAATTTTCACATTAGCCGAGTCTTTCACTAATTGTATTGACAAAATAAATATAAATTTTCAAATCAGTCTGATGAATAAAACCAAAACCTCAAAAACACTACTCTTAAGCCGTCTCAGCTAAACTGTGAACGTATGCAAAAACTGTATTTCTGAAATAAAATAAAACTTACCGAATTGTTCTTTGCTAAATTTGATAATGATATTTGAAGGCATTATATAATAATATCATTTATATATATTCTTGTTTTCTAAAAATCATTTAAATCATCAATATCTTACCTGTCACATCTTTGTTTACATCTGTTGAAGTTGAAAACAGCGACACCCGTACCTATACGGTATCGTACTCAATCCTCGTTATAATTAACGTACACTTGAAACGGATTAAAACTTCATCAAAATGTGTTTTGTGCATGCATTTATTTAAATATATTATTTCTTTTATTTTACGAAACATATTTCAATCATCCGACTCAAAAACAAATAACGTTGAGTATATTTAACATGCTTTATGGTCTGCATTTAATGAAAAAAATGTCAAAAAATGACTTTAAAACATGAAGTAAAAATCTAATTTTGAAATAGAGCACAGGCAAGCCCCAACTTGAAACCAATATCATTTGAAACCTTTCATCAGTACAAAAAATTGGTGAAATTATTTTGTTGGGGCTGGGGTGTATACTTTAATCTTCGTTTAAATCGTCAAAATAATGTAAATTTCCATAATTTTGCTGCAAATAGGGGGGTTTTCATTGAATATAAAACATACAAAACATGAACATTTGACTATAAATTTAAAGGTTTTTGACAGTTTAAGGATGGAACTTGTAAACAAAACTTGAAAAAAAGATATTTGTGCAAAATTATTTTTTGCCAAATTTTGGGGCAAAAATCCATGGTTAGTGAACCTAGCTCTTTGTGTAATATTAAGGTGAATTTTAGTTTTTATATATCAAAGACAATTTGCAAGCATTTTCCCGCTGATACACTATAAAAAATAAAAAGAACAAAAGATTTCATTTACATAAATAAACTTGCCCACAGGGCTATCTTGTTTGAAAAACCACTTGCCCACAGTGATTTTAACCCGGTGCGGGCAAGTGGACGTCCACTTAAGAAAACCCCTGCTTGAGATATATGAAAATTTGTGCTTATTTTTCATAGTATACATTACCAGCATATTTTGATAATGTAAAGGTTTGTTTTTTACAACCAGATTCCTGTTCAGCCCCTTCTGGCAAGAGTTCAGTGAAACATAATAGGAAGCCTTACTATCCATGGGAAATAGGCATATTATCAGCTTGTTCTGGTTAGATATTTTATGACCCTCTGCTATTTAGCATCCAGATTTTTGTCTGGACTGTTTCTCTGCAATCATTGATCGGAATTCATTGCAGTTGTTCAACAATTTTTGAGAAGTAATTGCTTCTTCTTTCGTTTTGCCAATACTAGTGCATTTTTAGCTTGATTATTCTAAGAATAGTGAGAGCTATCCTAGTCACCCTGGTGTCGACGTAACACATAAGGTTACGGTTTTGTGTGCAAGTCTTCAGCTCACCTGATCACATGTGCTCAGGATGAGCTATAAGGATCAATGAATGTCTGTCGTTTGTCCGTCCATACATCCGTACATTTGTACTACTGACTTGAAACTTCATGTGTACATTATTCAGCACATGACCTTGCACACCTGGGTATTATCATTGAACCACCATTGAAGTTGACAGAGTTATTGGCCTTTGTTTTTGAAAAATATGGAAATTTATGCTTGTGACACACGTAACTCTGAAAGTATTTGTACTACAGACTTGATACCTGAAAGTATTTGTACTACAGACTTGATACTTCATGGATATATTATTCAGCACATGAACTTGCACACCTGGGTATTATCATTGAACCACCATTGAAGTTGACAGAGTTATGGGCCTTTGTTTTTGAAAAATATGGAATTTTATGCTTGTGACACACGTAACCCTGAAAGTATTTGTACTACAGACTTGATACTTCATGGATATATTATTCAGCACATGAACTTGCACATCTGGGTATTATCATTGAACCCCCTTTGAAGTTAACAAGAATTGTGGACCCTTGTTTTTGAATTTTATGCTTGTGACTCACGTAACTGAGAGAGTTTTTGTACTACAGACTTGAAACTTCATGGATATATTGCTCGAGACATGAACTTCCACATCTGGGTATTTTCATTGAAACACAGTTGAATTTGACAGAGTTATGGGCCTTTTTTTTGGGTGAAAAATATGGAATTTTATGCTTATGACGTATGTACTGACAGTATTTGTACTACAGACTTGAAACTTCATGAGTATATTATATAGGAGATGAACTTGTGCACCTGGGTACTTTTGTTGAACCTTCGTTAAATTTTGGGTTTTTTTTAAAAGGGAAAGAATATATTTTTCTCCCCCCTCCCCCCCAAAAAAAGAAAGAAAGAAAAAAGTGAGGTATATAGATTTGCCTTTGTCCATCCATCCCAAAATTGTGACACAGGTAATTCTGAAGGTATTTGTGCTACAGACTTCATGGATATATTACTGAGGACATGACTTGCGCTCCTGGGAGTTGGCCTTTGTTTTTGAAAATGCGACAGGTGGGGGCATCTGTGTCCTCTTGACACATTTCTAGTTAGTGAATTATTCCCCTATGTGAACTAAGGAATTTCTGGTTAAGATTATGCGAGCAAATTCAGTCTCCACAACCACCAAAGGTATTCACTTGTAACTTCACAATTGTCTTTGGGGTCATAATTGTAGGCCATTGTCCAAGACCCATAACTCTAGCATTGATTTTTACTGATTTTTTCCCCTTTGTGACCATATAAAAATACACCCATAAATATTTCAGTCATGTTAATGCTTTGACACTTTTTGTACTTGTTTATCCACATAAGTGAAATCAGTAGAAAAGAGCTGACACTATCATGTATTTTGACAGATACATGGCCCTTGAAAGATTCAGTATGGCTTTTTTGTGCACCGCCAACTCTGTTGGGGGGGGGGGGGGGGGGCATGGATTTTCAGTCTGTGCATCCGTCAATGCGTCCGTCCGTTACACCTCAATTTACCTTTGCATTTTAGCTTTTTTTCTAAGAAGATGACTTCATATCTTTTTGAAACTAGGTACACATGTACAACATGATATGATCAATCTAATATTTATGGCTGTGACCAATATTTTACCTGTGGTGAACATGGTGAAATTGATTGTTCTGCCTCAGGTTTACTTTTGCGTTTAAGCTTTTTTTCTTTGAAGATGTGAAATCATCTTCAGGAAAATATGTACACATGTACATCTTGGTAAAAACTTTTTAATATTTATTCAAATTTATGGCTTATATTTCAAGGATGGGTGAATATGGTAAAATTGGTTGTTCTGAATTTGTGTTAAAGCTTTTTTTTCTATGAAGATGACTTCATATCTTCTTGAAACTGGACATACATGTACATCATGATATGGATTACCGGTAGTATGAATTAAATTTTATGGCAGTGAGCTGGTAAAATTGGTTATTCTGCCCCAGGTTTTACCTCAGTATTTAAGCTTCTTTTTCTATAAAGGTAAATTCACATCATCATGAAACTTTATACAAATTTACATCATTATATAAACTTTAAAAATACAAGGAAATATTTGGTTCCAACCATATCCCAGTGGGGCATTAGTGTCTCAGAGACACATTTTCTTGTTAGTACTATAAAGCACTAAGAATAGTCGAACGCGCTGTCTCCCTGACAGCTCTTGTTATTTTTTTCTGTACCAATAGTTAGAGCTTACAACATTTTGTTTTATCAGTGAAGTAATTGTTTGTTTTCATTACTAATTTTACTTTAGGGAGCATTTATTAGTTTTAACAATATTCTTTTATTTTTTTAATCGGAGAAATCAATGAAGATAAAGCATTGCAGTATTGTTTATTTAAATTCCTTTGTTTTAAAACTATTGCACTCCTCATTTATGTTTATTTCGTTGTATATTTATTATTTACGAATTCCAATTTTCGTTTTATATCTCCCAGACTGTTTTTCCCCTTTATTTGCCATTTTAAGAAGCTCTGCAAATCAATCGATTTGAATGTGTAAAAATAACCTGAATTAAAATGTTCACGTATTTTCTTATTTCAGGAGGTAAATGAAGTTGTGTGCCTTACAGTATTTGCTTTAGCCTTTTTTGTATCTGAAAGAAACTAACTTTAGTATATTCACATCTTTTGTCATCCTTTTATATCTGTTTTTGACATAAGCTTGCAGTGAGAGTGTACACCTTAATCTCTCACTAATGAACAATGAGTGATCACTGAGTCTTTCACTAGCAAGGAATATAGCCGTCTTTGTCTGTCTTTCTGTCTGAACATGGGGAAGGGCTGCAGTTGCTGATCCTGAAAATCCTAGACTTTAGCCTTAAGCCTTGCTAATGGATTTTGAATACCTATTTATGTCTCAATATGGACACTAGTTTAAGGAAATATCAGCATCTCTCAAATGTTTCTTTTGTCTTACTTGGTTAGGGAATAGGGATAAAATGGCTTCAGGCATAAAGCTTAAAGGAATAGGGATAAAAGGGCTTCTGCCATAAAGCTTAGGGGAATAGGAATAAAAGGGCTTCTGCCATAAAGCTTAAGGGAATAGGAATAAAAAGGCTTCAGCCATAAAGCTTAAGTGAATAGGAATAAAAGGGCTTAAGGGAATAGGAATAAAAAGGCTTCAGCCATAAAGCTTAAGGGAATAGGAATAAAAGGGCTTCAGCCATAAAGCTTAAGGGAATAGGAATAAAAGGGCTTCAGCCATAAAGCTTAAGGGAATAGGAATAAAAAGGCTTCAGCCATAAAGCTTAAGGGAATAGGAATAAAAGGGCTTCAGCCATAAAGCTTAAGTGAATAGGAATAAAAAGGCTTCAGCCATAAAGCTTAAGTGAATAGGGATAAAAGGGCTTCAGCCATAAAGCTTAAGGGAATAGGAATAAAAAGGCTTCAGCCATAAAGCTTAAGGGAATAGGAATAAAAGGGCTTCAGCCATAAAGCTTAAGTGAATAGGGATAAAAGGGCTTCAGCCATAAAGCTTAAGGGAATAGGGATAAAAGGGCTTCAGCCATAAAGCTTAAGGGAATAGGGATAAAAGGGCTTCAGCCATAAAGCTTAAGGGAATAGGAATAAAAGGGCTTCAGCCATAAAGCTTAAGTGAATAGGAATAAAAGGGCTTCAGCCATAAAGCTAAAGTGAATAGGAATAAAAGGGCTTCAGCCATAAAGCTTAAGTGAATAGGAATAAAAGGGCTTCAGCCATAAAGCTTAAGGGAATAGGGATAAAAGGGCTTCTGCCATAAAGCTTAAGGGAATAGGGATAAAAGGGCTTCAGCCATAAAGCTTAAGGGAATAGGAATAAAAGGGCTTCAGCCATAAAGCTTAAGTGAATAGGGATAAAAGGGCTTCTGCCATAAAGCTTAAGGGAATAGGGATAAAAGGGCTTCAGCCATAAAGCTTAAGGGAATAGGAATAAAAGGGCTTCAGCCATAAAGCTTAAGGGAATAGGAATAAAAGGGCTTCAGCCATAAAGCTTAAGGGAATAGGAATAAAAGGGCTTCAGCCATAAAGCTTAAGTGAATAGGGATAAAAGGGCTTCTGCCATAAAGCTTAAGGGAATAGGGATAAAAGGGCTTCTGCCATAATGCTAAAGAGAATAGAGATAGTGGGGCTCCTGCCATAATGGTTAAGGAAATAGAAATAATGATGCTTTTGCCATACTGTTTAGGGACATGAATATGATATTATTATTGTTATTATAAATTATATAATTTTTTGTTTGTATGGTACGTATGACCCTTTCACTGTGTGTGATGCTCTTGTATTCACCTAAGATGCAAAATATGGTTGGAGAATGGCTGAATGATTATATTTGAAGTTATTGTGTGTTTGCATCCATCTGATAAATTAGTTCTACTTTTTTAAAATATTACATAATTATTATGACAAGAAGATATAAAATGAGGAATATGTATTACTGTATGTTGAGAAAGGAAGACATGAAAAATCACTGAAAATGGAAATATTTTGTAACATTAATACAAATCAGTACAAGCAAAACAAACAACAGTCTGTGTACTGACTCGTGTATAGCCATGCTTGGAATCAGTGTGTGAGGAAATATATCTGATTATCATTTTTCCCATGTGGAAGGACCAATTACTGATTCTCTTTCAGAGATGCATCAGTGGCAAATGGTTATGAAATTTTGAAAATTTGCATGGATGTAGTTCAATTTTCTCTTTCTCTCTGAGAAAAGATTGTTTTCATTATTTATTTCTGTATGGGAGAAAATTTTGAGGAATCACTATGTCCAAACCTCTTGGGATTTTACTGCATAAGATGTACTTATGTATATTTATATATATTGCTAGGATTGAATAGCAATGTTATTATGAAGTATGGCTACTACATGGTTTCCAGTAAAATGGTCAGGACTCTGATTGATTGATTGATTTTTTAGCTCACCCGAGTAAAGCTCAGGGTGAGCTTTTGTGATCCCTTGATTGTCTGTCGTCTGTTGTTTGTCGCCATGTATCAACAATTTCAACAATCTTCTCTGAAACTACAAGATGGATTTTCATCAAATTTTACCAAAATGATACTAATGATAGCCCATTGCAAATTCCTAATTTTTTTTCAATGCAATTCTTTTTTTTTCTTTTCTTTTTTTTTGATTCCATGAAAAACTAGTTGCCATGGCAACAAGAAGGAATAATCTTTAAAATGCTTTTTCTCAGAAATATATAGACCTACAGATTTGATATTTGGTACATGCCATCAGCTCATGGTGCCTCAACATCAGTGCAAAATTTGTGCCCCTTGGGTCACAATGGACCACGTCCAGGACCACACCACATTTTTCTATAGTACTATATTAGTAAATCCTTCTGAAAGCACTCCATGGATTTTCACTAAATTGATACTTATGTTAGCCTGAGGCTAATTCCTAATTTTTATTGAATTTCATGAAGAACTTTGGTTGCCATGATGACTAGAAGGCATAACTTGCTTTGTCGTGTGTCAACAATTTCAATAATCTTCTCTGAAACTACCCGATGGATTTTCATCAAATAATACTTATGATTGCCTTCAAATTCCTATTTTTAGCTCACCTGAGCACAATGTGCTCAAGGTGAGCTATTGTGATCAATGAATGTCCGGTGTCCATCGTCCATTTCAACATTTAGCTTAAAACGACATCTCCTCCTAAACCACTGGGCCAATTTTAAAGAAGCTTCACAGGAATGTTCCTTGGGAGAAGCCCTTTCATAGTTAGTCCCCTACCGGTGTTCACACCTGAGGGGACTATAGGTTTGCCCTCCGTCTGTTCGTCCGTCTGTCCGTCAGGCCATCCGTCTGTCCATCTGTCTGTCCGCTCAAATCTGGATCCCGCGATAACTTAATAACTAAGCAAGCTAACTTGATGAAACTTGGTTTATGACTAGATGCCAATGTGTAGATTATGCATGTCGTTTTATTTTTGTTCTTCGACTAAAATTGTGGTTGCTATGGTAACGGAAATAGTAAAAATATGGCAAAATGGGATCCCGCGATAACTAAGCAAGCTAACTTGATGAAACTTGGTATATGACTAGATGGCAATGTGTAGATTATGCACGTCATTTTATTTCTGTTCTTCGACTAAAATTGTGGTTGCTATGGTAACGGAAATAGTAAAAATATGGCAAAATGGGATCCCGGATAACTAAGCAAGCTAACTTGATGAAACTTGGTATATGACTAGATGGCAATGTGTAGATTATGCATGTCATTTTATTTTTGTTCTTCGACTAAAATTGTGGTTGCTAAAGTAACGGAAATAGTGAAAATATGGCAAAAAATGGGATCCCGCGATAACTAAGCAAGAATTGATGAAACTTGGTATATGACTAGATGGCAATGTGTGATTATGCAGTCATTTTATTTTTGTTCTTCGACTAAAATTGTGGTTGCTAGTAACGGAAATAGTGAAAATATGGCAAAAAATGGGATTGATTACTAACTTGATGAAACTTGGTATATGACTAGATGGATTACCATATTGAGTCAAGGTGGAGCCGGTAGGGGACTTTATGTGTTGCATACAACACCAGTTACTTGTTGTTCAAAGAATTCGATTCCATGCAGAACTCTGGTTGCCATGGCAATGGAAAGAGAAAAAAAACATATGAACATTTGTTATTTGGCATAGATGTTCCTTGGGTCACTCTTTACCAAGACTGTTCAAATAATGTGATCCGTTGAAAAACATGGCCGCCAGGGGACGGAGCCCGTTTTCCTTATATGATATAGTACAAATTTGAAAAATCTTCTTGGCCAAAAGTACTGGCTGGATTTCAAAGTTATTTGGCACAGATGTTCCATAGGTCACTCTCTACCAAGATTATTCAAATAATGTGATCTGTTGGAAAACATGGCCGCCAGGGGCTAAGCTTATTTTCCTTTTATGTATATAGTACAAATTTGAAAATTCTTCTTGTCCTAAAGTACTCACTCAATTTATGGCTGGCAGAGGGCGGAGCCCCTTTTCTACAATATCATAAGATATTTGCTGTTTCTTTTCCTCCCACTAATACCTGGTTCTCAGTTGAGTGACCTAGGGCCATCATCATGGCCCTCTTGTTTATAAATCCCGGATTTTTGTATAGAAAAATGTTCTCTTCCAAAACCACTCCATGGACTTTCACTTAATGATACATATGTTAGCCTGAGGCTTATTCCTAAATTTTATTGAATTTCATGAAGAACTTTGGTTGCCATGGCAACCAGAAGGCAAGACTCTAAAATGCATTTTCTCAGAAACATACAAACCTACAGATTTGATATTTGGTACATAGGATCAGCTCATGGTGCTTCAACACTATCAACAAATACGTGCATCAGGGTTTACATGAGGCCACTCCTGGGACCATGCCCAGATTTTGTATGGAACTATATAAAGAAAATGAAAAATCTCTACTTCGGAGACCATAGGTTGGATCATGAAGAACTTTTGTTGCCATGGCAACCAGAAGGCATACACTTAAAATGCCTTTTCTCAGAAACATACAGACCTACAGCCTAGATATTTGGTACATAGTATCTTCTTATGGTTCCAGCCTTTCTACAACAAACGAAATTCAGGTGAGCGATTTAGGGCCATCATGGCCCTCTTGTTTTAGTTTACTGTTGCTGGACAGTATTTCAATTATGTAGAGACATCCAGCTAATTACAGATGGAGGAAGACCCCAAATGCACTGAGGCATCTGGGTAGAACCACTAACCTACCACAAGCCAACTGGAAAGCTTCCTCACATGAAAACCAAAATGACCTTGCCGGGACTTGAACCCGCACGGTGAGGGGCTGAGAGAGTATTAAAGTCAACGACTTTGCCCTCTTGGCCAAGGAGGCCTCTGGTCAGGACTCTGAACTCTAGCCTTATCATTATGCACATGAAGAGCAACAATAGGCAAGTGGTTAAGATATCTGCATTGAAACACTGTGGTCTTCAGTTTGAAACCCTTGCTGGTTACTTTTTTATGCATAATACAATCGGACCGTCTGTGCATGTGTGTGTCTGTCAGTCTGTCTGAGCATTTTCATTTCCGGACACTTACTTTGTCTTGCATGCATGCATTTTGATATGATTTTGCATCAATGATCTCCTCAAGAAGACAGAGTGTCATGGGAAAGATGCAGGTTGTAACTCAAAGGTAAAGGTCACAATCACAGATCATAGGTTATACAATGGGATATTTTTCAGTTTCTAGACATTAACTCTGTCCTGGATAGATGGATATTTATATAACAAAGACAGAACATGAAAGAAAGTGCAGATTACAAGACCCATAACTCTTAACTTCAATATATTTTGAGTTACTCCCCTTTGTCAATAGAGCTATTGGGTAGGGGACACATGTTTATACGGTTTTCCAAGGAACACCCAAGTCTAGTGTACATCAAGTATGTGCTAAAATGACAAGACAGTTCTGTGTCAAAGCAA
The DNA here is from genome assembly GCA_021229015.1 of Solen grandis. NCBI lineage: Eukaryota > Metazoa > Mollusca > Bivalvia > Adapedonta > Solenidae > Solen > Solen grandis. The sequence continues at coordinate 983,865 of CM037791.1, forward strand.
CTCTTTCACCTGCTCATGGTGAGCTTTTGTGATCGCCTTTTGTCCATCGTCCGTTGTCTGTGTGTGCATGCGTCCGTCGTCAACAATTTTTTTAAACAACATCTCCTTCTAAACTTCTCACTGGATTTTGATAAAACTTCACAGGAATGTTCATTATGGGGCCCTTTACCACAAGACCTGGAGTTAGATATTTGGTATGTAGCATGATCTTATGACTCTCTACCAAGATTGTTCAAATTATGACCCTGGGGTCAAAATTTGCTCCGCCCCAGGGGTCTCTTTATTTAACATAGGCTAATATAGGAAAAACTTGAAAAATCTTCTTCTCAGATTAAACCACAAGGCCTGGGGTTTAGATATTTAGTGTGAAGCATTGTCTAGTAGATCACAACCAAGTTTGTTCAAATCATGGCCCTGGGGTCAAATTTGGCCCTGCCAAGGGGTCACCTGATTTAACATAGGCTAATATAGGAAAAAAAACTTGAAAAATCTTCTTCTCAGAAATCACAAAGCCTGGAGTTTAGATATTTGGTATGTAACATGGGCTAATAGACCTCTACCAAGTTTGTTCAAATCATGAATCATGCATTGTCTAGTGGATCTATACTTAGTTTGTTCAAATTATGGCCCTGGGGTCGAATTTGGCCCCGCCATAGGGGTCACCTGATTTTACATAGGCTAATATAGAATTAAATTGAAAATTCTTCTTTTTAGAAAACTAGAAAACACATGGCCTGGGGTTTAGATATTTGGTGAAAATTGGCCCCGCCCCAGGGATCACCTGATTTTACATAGACTTATTTTGGAAAAAAACTAGAAAAATCTGATACCAGGTGAGCGATCCAGGGCCATCATGGCCCTCGTTTTGTTTTTGTTTTTTTAACCGAGTATGAATGTTATATTTAGGAAGAGAAATGGTAGGTATAACCACTTCATTAGCTCACCTGAGCAAAACGTGCTCATGGTGAGCTTTTGTGATCGCCTTTTGTCCATCGTCCGTGCGTGCGTCCGTCGTCAACAATTTCTTTAAACATCATCTCCTTCTAAACTACTCACTGGATTTTGATAAAACTTCACAGGAATGGTCATTATGGGGCCCTTTACCAAAGTTGGTAAAATTATTTTGATTGGTCAAAAATCTAGGTCACAGGAGCTAAAAATAGATTTTAAAAATGAAAATTTTAAAAATCTTCTTCTCTGAAATCACAAGGCCTAGCCTTTTGATTTTTGATATGTAGCATGATCTTATGACTCTCTACCAAGATTGTTCAAATTATGACCCTGGGGTCATAATTGGTCCCGCCCTAGGGGTCACATGATTTTACATAGAGTTATAATAAGAAAACCTTAAAAATCTTCTTGTAAGAAAGTATAAGGCCTGGAGCTGAGATATTTGGCATGCAACATCTTTTTGGTGTGTAGCATCATCTTAAAGACACTTACCAAGATTGTGAAAATTATGGCTGTGGGGTCAAAATTGACCCTGCCACAGGTGTTACTTTATTTTACATATAGTTATTATAGGAAAACCTTCAAAAATCTTCTTGTAAGAAAGTATAAGACCTGGAGCTTAGAGATTTGATGTGAAACATTGTCTAGTGGTCCTTACCCAGGGTATGTTTTACATAGAGTTATTTAGACCAAACTTAAAAATAAAATCTTTAATACAATATAATTTATTATGTGTCAATTGTTTTCCTTACTGAAGCATTTTCTCTTAGTTGAATTCAGGTGAGCGATTTAGGCCTATGGCCCTCTTGTTTAAATAATTTTTACAAAACAAATTATATTCTCTACTCAGTATGTCAGTCCAGGTTTTAGCCCAGGAGATATAATTGTATGAGTTGACCCTCTCAGTACATTGGTAGTTGCATGAGACACATTGTAATTCTAGTTGATGACCAAAACTCATAAATGTCACATGGTATACAGATCATAAACCAGCCCACATGTTATACCAGCTATGGCTGTTAATCTTGCATTAATCTGAAAATAGTAAGTTAGTGCCCTGTCACTCCTAGAGGCACTATTGTCCATAAATCTCTGGTTACTATGTTAATATCTGAACATAATCACTGCTTTGAAATCAGAATATATCTTGGATATTAGAGGGCTGCATGTCTTTATCTCGTTACCTCTCACAAGACATACATTTTGACACTGTATGAGATGAGGACCAAGGCAAAGTCTGGTTTCCCCCTGTAAGACAATGCTAAAAACTTATTACATACATTGCATCAGACTGAATAAAACCTTACTAGATTCTTGGTGATGTAACAAATGGCATTTGCATGGCTGCCTGGCCAGGGGTATAGCTAAAGATTAAGTTCCATAACAGGTTAATCGGATGTAATGTGGTAGCAGCCACTTGTCTAGTTAATCTTACTGAGGATAGTCTCAAATAGGCAGCACCTGTCTTCATATTTGTGTGAAATTAACCAAAGTCAAATAAAAAGGAAGCAAAAATTGTCTTAACTTCAGAAGTATTAGTATGTTACTAGCTATCCACTGTCCTTGAGGGAAGGGATATATAAATACAAGGAGGATTTCATATGGCCAAGAACATTAAGTGAACACTGTTCAATAACTACAGCCATGGAGTGTCATTAAACTGCTGGTCATCTTTTCACCTATCTAAGCTATATTGAAATGATCATTTGAATTTACTCAAGTGCACAGTGCAGGGTGTCTGAATGTTTTACTTGATTGGTCAATAGGATCTCTGAATATGGTTTCACCGTGTACTTGAGGTTAATCTTGAAAACCTAGGACATCTAATGGAGGCAGATTTCATGATGGACATAGTTCCCAGAAATAAATGAGTAGAGTATCTTTTTGTTACATGTATTAAGTGTCCTAGAATTTTTTTACCATAGAAAAATATTCATAGTAATGTTAGGTAATAAGTAGTTATGGAAGGTAATAAATAGCAATGTTAAGCAATTAATTAGAGCCCCAGACCTTGGTGTGGGTGCACCTTAGTAATCTCCGTCTGTCATGCCATTTTTGTCTGCTCTCTTAACTTAAATAGTTTTTTTCTGATCTTCAATAGTCGTGCTGAGAATGTTTGTAGGTATAACATCTAGGTCAAGTTCTATAACCAGCCAAATTGCTTAAGGCACTTCAGAGTTATGGCCCTTGAATAAGTCAAAATTGGACATTTTGCTCTCTAAAGCAAATAATTTTCTTTGGATCTTCATCAATCTTGCTGAGAATATTTTCAGGTATAAAATCTATGACAAGTTTGATAACCAGCCAAATGGCTTAAGGCACTTCAGAGTTGTGGCCCTTGAATTAGTCAAAATTGGACATTTTAGCTTTGTCCACTCTCTATGTCAAACATTTTTTTCGGATCTTCCCATAACTTGCTAAAAATGTATGAAAATATAAAATCTAGGTCAAGTTAAAGAAACAGCGAACTTTTGTCTCAAGCACTTTAGAGTTATGGCCCTTGAAATAGCCAGAATTGCCTATTTAATATTTCCTGCTTTTTTAGCTCACCTGAGCACAAGTTCTTTATCTTATAAAATTGTACTGTATAACATATTGATAGAAAGAGTTCAGAGTTCATAAAGTTTTTCCTGAAGTTCATACCAATCATAAATTTTATTAACATAGAAAAAGACACTGTTTACCTTTGGCACTGCAAAATCATTAACACTAAATCTAGTATTTGGTTTGAATTTAAGTTACTTTTGCTTGAGCAAACTTGGTGTGGTATCAGGACAAATATGAAAAGCATGATTAAGTCTATATTGAGTGGTACAGTCTTCATTTCCAAGCTGCATAAATAAAACTTAAGTATCTAGAAAAAACTGTAGCAGTATTGATTCTGTGTCTTGCAGATGATTTAAATCTTAATGTAGCTATTTCCTTTTAGTTTGATGCACTCCTCATCTCCCCAATAGTATTCCTACAAATCTTCCTGGAATCAAAAACAAATTCTCAATATATCAACTTCTGATATATAATCCATAATGGATATAATTCCTTCTGGCAGTCTCTATTTACTACTTCCTCTCCTTGGTTGATATTCAATTTGTTAGTTGCATTTTTTTTTAACTTATACAAAATAATAGGTTAATATAAATTATTAGCTATTTTTGGCATGTAGGACAGGTGTACTATAATGGGTTATAGAAAAGACATATTTTTGTTTGATTTAACCCTTTCCCTCATAGAGGATACCATGAAAAGACCTATGCGAACAGCATAAAACCAGATCAGCCTGCCAGTAACTCGAAGGCTGATCAGGTTTTATGCTGTTTGCTGCTCCTCAGTGGTCTGGTAATGAGAATTTTACAATTAAATTTGGTAAGGTTTAACTGTGGTTTTCTGCAGATCAGGCTTTATGTGGTAGCTATTGAGTGCGTCAAAATGAGTCTATATGAGGGAAAGGGTTAAAGGCCATTGGACTTGGTGTTTCTTAAAAATGGATTATTTTTTTATTTTGCATGCTTGCAGATAGTGAGAATGTTTTTGTTATCAAGGCACTGCCATGAGATACAGATAGAACCCTTTGTGAGTTATTGATGGAAACATGGCCCTTGATCTTAGAAAATTTTGCTTCAGAATTTAAAATGGTTAGGGGCACTTGACTTGTGTGGTATCAACAAATCCTGGTTTTATGAAAACCAAAAGTTTTGAAGTACAAGGACAGTTGTAGAGTAACGGAATTCAATTTTGAAGATTCTTTGCTTTAGGAAATGTTGAATTGATTTTCATTTAAAGTGAAATTTTCCTGAGACGATGAATGTTTTCAGATCATCTTTCTATGGAACAGGATTGCAATCTATTTGATTTGCAGAAAAAATCACGGTCTGTAATTCAGATCTTATCCATGCTTTGTTACTTTGGGGATGTCTATTTTAAAGGTTGGTATATAGCATATAAGGGTAATTACAGGACTAGTTGGCCCAGTGTCAGGATATTGTGACTGGGTGGGGTATCATGCCACATGTCTTCAGTATGATATCACAGCATGGCAGCACTTAATAATGTCTGTCTCATGTTGATAGAAGTCCCACTGTGACTGAAATATTGATGTGGGACATTAAATCCAAACATAGCAAATATACAAAATATGTGTCTCAGACATTTCACAGTCTGATCAGTTTTTCTTGTAAGTGTACATCTAAATCTCAAGTTGATCTAGGTTATAATTATTAAAATTTTGCCTATCGTTTTATGACAGGTTTATTCATCCATATTGCTATATTACCAATGCAATAACAAATGCTCACCAGGAGGCATGTAGCGCTTGCCCAGACACCCAGCTGTATGCTTGGATGTACTGATGTAGAAGACAATACCCTTGGCAAACTGCAAAAACTAAGCAAATTTATTAAACTAATAATTTCTGAAATCTCTGTTGATCAGTACAACCAGGGGCGCATTATGTAGGAAACACTGTTATATATAGACACACATTTTTTGTGCCAATCTAAATTTATTCTAGGTAATGTCTTGTTATGGGGGTAGATGCAGGACAATACACCCAGCGGTAATTCTGAATAAGGTTTTGAAATTTCTTGTTGATTTGTCACATTTTATAAATTCTTTGAGATTTTTAAAATATCTATCAATAGATGTTTGTCATTTCCCCATATACCTTCATGTGACATTAGAAAAAATAAAATCATGATGAAAACATTTTATGCCTTGATAATTTAATATTTATGTTAGAAAGGTATTTTGATATTTAATTTCATCAGGGCTGGAATTTGAATAGAGAGTTGTTTTAAGTGACTAATGTTCTAAATAAATTTTAGGTTTATTGCAGTATTGCTGCATTACCAGATTACAACCACTAGAGAATGACATTGATGATGATGCTTGAAGTGTTAAGTTGTGAATGTAAGGGGATCCACATTTTATTGTGTTTTCAATCAATAAAATACTATTACAAAGAGTGAGAAATAGTGATTTGTAATTTTAGATTATTCCCAGAGTTATTATGAGATATAGCTTTTCAATGAAAAACAGTTTTGCGTAGGTTGATGGGAAAGAATCAGACTCTTGAAATAGGCATAAAACTGTCATGAGGTAGCCATTTTGTAGATTTGCAAGAAAGACTTGTTGCTTCTCAAATAAAAAATAATAATAATAATAAAAACAGTTGACGTTTGTCTTTATCTCTAGGATTGATTTCAGTGTTCATTTCTTGCTACAAGTCATTTTAGACATTAATGCATTAGACTTTTGATCTTGACTTTTAATATGACCCTTATTTCAAGGTCAAACATGTGAGAAAAAGTAGTATGACAATATTCTTATGTGTCAATGCTTAAAATTCAAGCTCATTCTGTTGTGAGAGCAAACTCCTTTCAATTAATGAAAAGGAGATAAAATGTTCTTTGAATTAAACAAGAAAAGCTACCCTGATGTTCCTTTTCTTGCAGTTATAAATTTCTCACCCAGTTGCTCTTGTAGTCAGATGGATTAGCTGGTTTAATCTTTTACCTCATGAATATTCATGTACAAATTTCTAACTAAATGAATATTGATTTACTATACTGTAAATGGTATAAGAGGCAGGAGAGTTCCTATGCTGTGAAGACTGCAGAATCTGAGCCATGATATTTTATATTCTAACACGACTTGCATCTTTATCTCTATACAGAAAGAAGGAGAAAAATTGTGTGTAAATTCGCAATAACGCACTGGAATCAGCGCTCGCGAAGCGTAATAATATCTATTCCCTTACAATTACTTCCCCCGTATACTGCAGTTATGAATGAACGTAAACATCGTAGTAAAACTGACCTACTTTAAACAATATCGTTCGTCTGCATCGTAAAATGGCTGAATTACCTCACGGTGCTCATTGTGAGTTACGGGGTAGTAATGACACATGGAGAGTTGTTGATAGACAACATGACGATATCGTTCTTAAGTATGTCATTCAATCGCTACATTCCGGAGAAATAAAAAGGGTTTTCAAACACGAATTGTTTGGAAAAAAAATACAACCTACAAAGGAAGTCTGAGTTCTTATATCAAGCCATCAGAAGAGGAAAGAAGGCGACTTAGTGAAAGACTAACCTTCAACATACCAGATCAAGCTGGAGATTCTATACGACCAAAAACATCTGCGTCAAATTCTCTTGTAGCACATTCCGGTCACCGTGACATTTCGCGTGACATTACACATGTGTCTCCAGCAACCCCGAATTTTAATCCAGTTGATATCACAATGAACACATCCAATTCAAGAGATGCAAGATCATTCACAATGTTTGCTGGCAATATCACAGGTGGCACAATCAGTGTAAACATATACAACAAGTGAAATAAACACACGTGTTGAACCGTTCCTCTTTTGAATTTGTGTTAACACTTTTGCTTTAATGTTGACGTCATCAAAGTGTGTGTAATACACATTTATAGTTTATCTAGCTGTTACATTTTGAACATCGATTTGTTCATTGGTTAAAAATTAATTTGAAGAGACCAAAAAATATCGTTACAAATAATATATTTAATTTAAAAAAGTGTGCCATTTTTGTTACCTTTTTATTTTTTCTCAGCTACATTATACGGGGGAGGTAAAACGATCGGCAAACTAGAGGGAAGTTGTTCGGTTTAATGTTGCTACGCTTAATAAATGAATCCGAAAAATATTATGGAAAAATGTGTTAGAATCGAAATAATCTGTCTCTACCGGTGCGTTGTTGTTTATTTACACACAGGTTTGTCGTTCAGGTACGAATAATTATATCACTCGGGCTTCGCCCTCGTGATATAATAATTCGCACCTGAACTCCAAACCTGTGTGTAAATAAACAACAACGCACCGGTAGAGACAGATTATTTCTTAAGCAAACAGAGAATACCTTGATCAAAATGTCTTTATTAGTGTATAAATATTGTGGAAACATACTGATACCTAGATAACAGTGTAATTGGCATGATGACTCCTGCTTAATAAAGTTCACATTAGCATTGTCTGATGGTTAGACCATTTCCTGGTTTGATCCTGGCAGCTAAATACAAGGGTCATCAGTACCCATGACATGCAGTAGGTTCTTGACTTGTAGTCCCAATGGCAGGACATTTTTAGATTTTTTGTATTGAATGCCACTTGGTGTGAAGCAAAACCACATCTGTCATAAGTAGATGATAAAAATAGCTGGTGATTGGTGTGGGGGAGTTAAAACCCATGAGATAATGGATAAATGGTGTGTGGGAGTTAAAACCCTTGAGATAATGGATAAATGGTGTGTAGGAGTTAAAATCTGTGAGATAATGGGTAAATGGTGTGTGGGAGTTAAAACCCGTGAGATAATGGGTAAATAATGTGTGGGAGTTAAAACCTGTGAGATAATGGATAAATGGTGTGTGGGAGTTAAAACCTGTGAGATAATGGGTAAATGGTGTGTGGGAGTTAAAACCCTTGAGATAATGGGTAAATGGTGTGTGGGAGTTAAAACCTGTGAGATAATGGATAAATGGTGTGTGGGAGTTAAAACCCGTGAGATAATGGGTAAATGGTGTGTGGGAGTTAAAACCCTTGAGATAATGGGTAAATGGTGTGTGGGAATTAAAACCTGTGAGATAATGGATAAATGGTGTGTGGGAGTTAAAACCCGTGAGATAATGGGTAAATGGTGTGTGGGAGTTAAAACCCGTGAGATAATGTGTGAATTGTGTGGGAATTACAAATTCCATGAGGTAGTGAAATGAACCTTTCCCAGTGTTTTCAAATCATCATATTTTCCAAATAGTTACAATCAGGGTATCATGTGATCATTATTTGTCTTGGAACAGAACAACAAGAAGAAATGGGTGGAAAATTAAGTCCTTTTACAATTGGTATTATTTCATTGCAATACCTGGAAAGGTCCATGCAAGTAGACCTCAGGTTCCAACTTCTGGAATTATACTCAAGTATGATCTCAGGCTCAAACTTGTATATCATATTCAATTTTCAGTTGAATTCATCAGTCATCTGATGTATGTTAAGTATAGTTTTGGGGTTTTCATAGTTATTCTACCCTGTTCAGAGTGTGTTGCCACCTGTCACATTGTGAACCACATTCCCTTGTGTCAGCAGCTGCAGGTTGACTTCACTTGGAATTCCTTCATTGTGTCCAAAACAGGTGCATTTATCTTGCGTTTCTATGCCTTTTCAGAGTGGTAGAGTATAGATAATTGGAAGTGCCATTAGACTCTCAAAATGCTACTGAGCCTATTGGTAATGACATAGGTTAACAGGATGACATCATGCATCAGAACCTCACACATCATCAGATGATTGGACTTAATGTGCTAGTCTGATAGTGTTAAACAATGCATTGATGTAGCTGGATGCCATACAAAACCACAGCATCTCTATATGCTATGTAGCCACATGGAAAATGTCATGCACCTATCAATGTTATGTCCCGAGCAGGACTTTTGGCAGAAGACTGGTTATGACAGGCAGAGATTTTACAGACTAAATGGTACTCTGACAAGTTGGTAATGCATTTGGGTAGGGACTGAAACTAAAAAAAAAAAAAAATGAAAATGGTCAAATTCCATTACATTGCAAAACATGGAAATGCATCAGTATCTTGTATGACAGACCCCCTGCTCTAATAAGGATGCATATTATTATGTGGGTGGGGGAGTGTCAAGTGCTAGGCCAAGAGCAAGGGAAGATGATCAGTAATCACAGATATTTTATGTATCTCTTTTTGATACAGCCTATACAGTCACCATATAATCCTAGGGCAACTTAAACAAATTAAAGATGATTGGGCTCATGGTTTTAAGTGTATTGAGAATGTATCAGTGGACTATCACTACATATATACTCAAGGACTTTAAAAAGGCCTAATGTATAAAACTTTGAAAATTTATATCATTATACCCCCACAAATGAAATTTGGGGGGGTATATAGGAGTCACCCTGTCGGTCGGTCCGGCGGTTGGTCTACAAATATTTGTCCGGAGCATTTCTCCAAAACTACTGTACCTATGTTGATGAAACTTCATAGGTAGATAGACCTTGATGAGAGGAAGTGCAGTGCATAAGAACCATAACTCTGCATGTATTTTGAAAGGAGTTATTGCCCTTTGTCATTTTTAATCTTTTGATTTTGTCCGGACCATAACTCCAATACTAAAGTAGCTAGGTTGATGAAACTTCATATGTAGATTGATCTTGATGAGAGGAAGTGCAGTGCACAAGAACCATAACTCTGCATGTATTTTGAAAGGAGTTATTGCCCTTTGTCATTTTTAATCTTTTTATTTTGTCCGGACCATAACTCCAATACTAAAGTAGCTAGGTTGATTAAACTTCATATGTAGATTGATCTTGATGAGAGGAAGTGCAGTGCACAAGAACCATAACTCTGCATGTATTTTGAAAGGAGTTATTGCCCTTTGTCATTTTTAATCTTTTGATTTTGTCCGGAGCATAACTCCAATACTAAAGTAGCTAGGTTGATGAAACTTCATATGTAGATTGATCTTGATGAGAGGAAGTGCAGTGCATAAGAACCATAACTCTGCATGTATTTTGAAAGGAGTTATTGCCCTTTGTCATTTTTAATCTTTTGATTTTGTCCAGAGCATAACTCCAATACTAAAGTAGCTAGGTTGATGAAACTTCATATGTAGATTGATCTTGATGAGAGGAAGTGCAGTGCATAAGAAAACCACAATGTAAATTCTTAAAGACAGGTTTTTGCAAACAATAAATATGGATGTGAACCATAATTAGACTGCATTTTTATTCTCCTCAGCTACAGATCTTGGGGGCAAATTGTTTTCTTCTGTGTGTCTGTATGTGTGTCTCTCTGTCTATCTGTCTGCCTGTCAAAACTTTTTAGCATTGTCCAAAACTTTTGAACCATTGCTCACACTAACTTTAAACCTTACATACATGTAGTCTTTCACTCACGCAAACTTTTGAAACTGTATTCCTACACATGACAGACTTCCGGTGTGGGTATTGATCACCTTTAGTGATAATATTTTTTTTTGGTATGCTTATAAGCCCAAATCCTATGTGTGAACATTCGTTTTATGTGTCATGTGAATACATCCTGTGTCAAAGATGGGGGTTGGGGTATGAATCACCTTCAGTGATAGTTCTAGTTTTTTTTCTTCTTTTTTTACAGTTTGATCCTTCTTAAAACTTGTATTTTTTATGATGAGAAATTATTTTTTTGTGGTGAGAAATTAAAGGAAGGACATAAAAATGTGCCAATTTGTAACTAAAATATGCCAAATAGATTTCTAAATAAAATAGAATATTAATCTTTTTTCCAGGGCGAGATATTTTTAAAGCCTGTAAAAATGTACTGTACTTCAGCACTTGTAAAATCCTTTTTGAGTCTGTCACGCTTTCTTGAAGATACTCCAGTATAATGAGAAGTTGAACCCATATCCCATTGATGATAGTATTTGAGATTAGACTTAAATACATTGAGAACAATGGGTCTGGAATTTCAACATATGTGCCATGAAGTTATTATTTAATCAAGAGACATTTTGCTTCTGGACTTTATCATATTCTTTTACTTTCTGCTTTTAAAACTTGGCTAATTAGCTCCAGTGCTTGTTGAAAATGCCCATGCTGAATGAAGGTTTAGCTTAAAAAAAAATCATCATTACCTGTTGCAATTCACTAAAACATTATTCAATATTCCACCTCCAGTTAAATCCCTTAGGTATGAAACATAATCATGAGAATGATGGACGGATAGCTTTAATGATTTTAAATGTGGGAAAACTTGAGGAAGAGTCAGATCCATTCAGCAAGTATTGAATCAGTGCAGTGATACTTTACAATTAAATGCAAGTGAGGGGGATCACCAAACCTTTCAAATGTTTGTACCAGAATCTTGGGTTGTTCAGTGTGGGAGGCAGATTGATATTTTATGGTTCATATAATGATAACCTTGTAACTCGAAGTTGACATCTTGGCAAAGCAAATTAGACCCTAATAAACCAGCTACTGGAAGGAGCTGTCTGATCAGGGTCTAATTTGTTTGCTCATACAGTATTGTAGCTTAGATTCTACACAGTCTGCAAGGCAAAGAAAAATCCAATGTTTTCATATACTATTTAAAGTTCATTATGTCATAATTTTGACATAAATATTTCTGAATCTAAGTGTTCTACCTTGAAAATCTAAATTGTGTTACCTTAACCCTTTCCCTCATAGAGGATACCATGAAAAGACCTATGCAAACAGCATAAAACCAGATCAGCCTGCGAGTAACTCGCAGGCTGATCAGGTTTTATGATGTTCGCTGCTCCTCAGTGGTCTGGTAATGAGGATTTTGTAATTAAATTTGGTAAGGTTTAACTGTGGTTTTCTGCAGATCAGGCTTTATGTGGTTGGTACCTATTGAGTGCGTCAAAATGAGTCTACATGAGGGAAAGGGTTAAAAAGATTAGAATAGCGAAAATAATTTGAAGTTATAAGAATATAAATATATCATGAATTACATTCTGGTTTGTTTCCATTTTAACATGCTAAGTGATTGAAATTATATACAAACTGTTCTAGGCAGCTAACAATTGGCTATATCGCAGGGATATAGTTAAATGATTTGATTAATAAACTAGCTGTGGCAGGTTTCATTCCAAAGATTTTGTTAAGCCCTTCTTGAATCCTGTAAATCAAGCAATCCTAATCAAACTTTGAACCATTTGTCTTGGTCATGGTTGGCTAAGGGATATATTTGACGCACAGGTCTTCATCAATCTTAATCAACCTTAGAAACAAACTTATTTATTAGTCTTACATGAAAATTAGGTCCTGAGTTATGACCTTCATTGCCATTCACAGTTCTTTAGCCATCTTGATCAGACACAGAAACGATGTATCAGATTCCTAAGATCTTGTCAACACCAGATATGATTTATATCAGAAATAAAAAGTTTTGAGGTATGGTCTTTGAATTATAACAGGTACCGTAAACATTCGTGTATTGTGCGCACTCATGTATAGTGTGCATCCCAAGCTTGAGGTTCAAAACCTTGATCTATTTCCCTTCTATAATGCGCACTGATTCTTTGTACATCAAGGAGGCCACCATTTTGTTAGCCGCGGGTATTTTGCGGATATTCAGTTGAACTATAGGTAACAAAATTTATGCTGCTTCCAAATGTCAGTCATGCTATGATTATAATTCACACCTATAGTATCCACATTCAGCTTGCATTGTTACGCTAATGTTCATTATGGCCAAGTTTGAGTAATTGTCTTCAAATGTTGATACCTTGATCTTGTTTGTTGCAAGTTCCTTTCAAATTGGAATTTGAAGTTTACAATTATCTTTAATCAAATAGTTCTGTCCAAAATGGAACTAACTAGCTAGAATATCATCTGAATGTACTAAAAACAATCAACTTATTGTATAATCATAACATAATGACAGTCATTTATTTGTCTCAGTAATGATGATGTGAATATCACATTTGGCTTCATGTCGTCAATGAATTATTATGTAAAGTACATACATGCCATATCTCCCGGCGGGAGATTAAATCTCCCGGGATTTCGACTTGTCTCCCGATCTCCCGCCGGGAGGTGAAAATCTCCCGGTCTGACTTAAATCAAACAGGTTTCCCTTTGAACTCAGTATAATCCATTCTATTACCAAACTATGATACAGCATCAGGAAGCTTACGTAAGAACATGTGTTAGTATCAATTCTGACCAGTGTGCTGTACACAGCCACAGGCAATGTGTGATTGTCCTTATCCAATCAAATTGCGTGATTCAGACAGGTAGCAGATTCGCCAGTCTATCAGTTGAAACAATTATCGTCGGGTCATTAGCAGCTATCAAGGCAATACTAAAGCTAGAATGAGTAAGGTTAGAATGCATTTGGTACATCGTAATAAAGACGTAAATGATTGCTTTAGTATATCTTACCAGGGATAAAAAGGTCCCGGAGAATAGCTAATCCTTATTTACCGGAAGTGTAAACAATAAATGATAATTAGATCAGCTGTTTACCAATTATTTAAATCTTAACAAAACTCGTCATATGGACACATCATATAAAGTACACCTCAGCTAGCGGTAAATAGCAAATGAAGTGCAATTTTCGCACCGACGCTGATTTGATTAACAACGGATATCGTCTGCTGAATAATTTACTATAATGAGATGTGCTGATCGGAAGAGTTGGATAACCACTTCATATCACCATACCGTACACGATAAATATTTTCAGCTAAATAATATTTTGGCTAAAAGCAATTTAGTTTAGAAAAAAAGAAAAGAAAACACAGACAGAAGGTGAAAATATTATTAAATATGATCTGACTCTTTATCTTTATTCATCCCCATTAATTAAAACCATATGATCAGAAATCATTCCATAAATCAAAGATACTGTATCAATTTAAATGTGTTTGATGTAATGGCATGATCTCTGATCTGTTACAAGGTAGTGTTGCATTTAATGTGAAACGGTGCTTGTGGAAAGTTAAGTCTCTATTTGAATAAGATATCTATTAATAAATTTTTAGATTTTTTTAGATATAATTTTTAAAGGTATTTTCATTAATGCAATACACAGTATATAATATAAACTGTTAATGAATTTAATGAAGGGTAATCAAATGTGTATTTTTCTTTATTTTATTTTTTCATTAACAACGTCTCTTTGATATATGTTGTAAAATCTCCCTGGCTGGACCCCAAATCTCCCTGTGAAAATTTCAAAACCTCCCTGGGAGACATACTGAAAATATGGCATGTATGAAAGTACAGTACAGTACTGAAGGTGTTCTGGGTGATTCACAGCGATATGTAAACAAACAAGAACAATGATTTCGTAAGCATTTATTTCACAATTATATTGAAGAAATCACAAACAGAAAACAATTTTCTGGCAAGTATATACGATAAAGCTTTAATACCAATTAAAATATAAATATAATCATACAGACTTTGCCTATCGCTGATATGTTTTCATAGTGGGTGGGGCAAAGTTTGGAAACACTAAGAAAAAACTGAATTTTCATGTATTGTGTGCACCCCTACTCGGAAATCGAAGTCATAGATATGTGCACAATACACAATTGTTTACGGTAAGTTGCAGGGCTGACCAGGTTTTTATTATTTTTTTCTCCTCATTACCCTGCAGATGTGAAGGTCACCTTGTAAAACTTGACCAGACCAAGACCTACTTTAGTTTTATCTGACCTGTGTTTCAGCTAAAAAAAAAATTGTGTTACCATAAATTTGCAGTTTTGAAGAATACAGAAACCACTTACTATAAACGCATGCTTTAAGTTATCAAATAAGAGAGAGAGAGAGATAAAATGATTGAGAAATGCATGTTGTGTACTTCTACAGAGTGGTAAAGGAGGCTGCTACAGTGTGCTGATAGGCCATTGGGCCTGGTGTCGCTGATTTCATCCATGTCAGCTCATACTATTAAAGAATGATTGTGTACAAAAGCCTGGAATTGTGTGGTCTGTAAAACAGAGCTTGCTTTACATAATGTGCATTGTATTTCCTATGAAATCAGTCTCGAGAGTATGGGTCTGTGCTTTTGTAATGGATAACACTGCTGTCAATACCTTGGGCTTTTGTCAGCAGAAAGGTTGCTGTGACTGACTGCTATAAACAGTTTCGCTCTTGTAACTTTGCCAAGAAATTTAAGGTCTTTTATTGCATATGTAAATCAGGCAGTTTGCAATAAAAGCATGGTCGTGATCTTGCTTTTAATTCATTAGTTATCTATTCCCTTGGAAAATCTGCAGACTCAGTATGGCACATTTACAAAAATATATTTCGAAGATTTGTGGTCTTCAAAGAAATAGCATTCAACTATATTATGTTGTCTAATGAAGAATTTGCTGAAAACCATGTTTGGATTGAATTGTTTTCTTATCTTAAATGCGTCTTAAGTTCACTTAATATATAAGTTAGCAAGCATTTACCATAGATTGTTAGTCTTTGGTTGGTAACATTCTATCCTATGCCAACACATTTTTATCTGTTTAAAATTATAGCCACTTTTGCCTGTGATTATACTGGTAACAATAACTTACTGCACATTATGCCTTCAGTTAATTATTGAGATAATCCCACATACGAGCAACCTTGCTATTGATTTTCTCCTGGCAGAAATCCTGTCTGCTATATGTCTGTCCTCAGCCTTTCTGTATGTATACAAATATATGGTTGAACAGTGTATGGCAACACAAGACCCTTAAGTGTTTAAATATTAATGTAATTCTCTATTTATGATATAATCTATTATTATATTTTTTTAAATTTTTATCCTGGTGAAGACAGAAGGCAGTCAAAACTAGTTTGTAGATAAAATCTGTCTATTTAACTGTTGTTCAGTGGTGTTTCTCGAATAATTCTCTGTTTGATTTTCAGTACATGTACCATTGCCTATGCTCAACTAATACTCCGAAAAACTATTTTCTTGTATGTGTGTGTTGTCTTATTAAAGTTACATTTTGAATATATACATTTAAGATTTTTACATTAAAAAAAAAAAATAATACAGTGGTCACACGATTCCTCGGGGTCAAGCGGGATCTGCAAAAACTCAAAGAATTGCTGTTTTCAAGGAATCATTTTATATGTCAATTCAAAATATTATATTTTGTTGATACCTGTTTAAAATAGCTTTCATTGAGAGAATAAAGTCAGAAATATTTTTTTTTTAGCGATAATTTGATTGAAACCCTTTGTTTTAGTTTGTGTATATGGTGGTGTTGTGTATTTTTTACATTCTTGTAATAAACTCTAAATTATGCCATGGTTCTCCAAATTAATGATTACAGAGAAAAAGACCAACACACAAACAAAATAGGCTCCTTTAATGACAAATGATTAATCATGCCAACCCTTCACAGTTTGTTATATGATCAGTAGATGATAAAATACGTTTCACATGGCTGTGTTGATATAACAATTGTACTCTTTGGAGGTTTGACGATGTGTGAAAACAAAAACTAAACCATTTCGACCAAGGTGTAAATTACAGGGACAGGTGGTCATAGGGCCAAAATATGGTTGTCAAGGAGATACAGGTAGGTTTTGATATCTACTTCAAGGAATCACATAGAAATTATATAGGCAATCCGAAATTGCATGTTTGAAGAATCGTCAACAAATTCATATAGAATTAGAAGTGCTAAATCAAGGGACTGGGCTTGTAGCTTGAGTCATTCAATGAATCGCCACATTGAGGAATTGCGTGACCACTGTAATCAACTTTTGTTTTTTTCTTATACATGTTGGATTATGTATGTAATTTTTTGGGATTTTAGTTAATTGTAATATTGACATTGAACTCTTGAAAAAAAGTTGTTTGTGCTTATGCGCCTGTATTTCAACTAACCTTTTCAAACTAACTGATTTTGAAATATCAGATATATAATAGAAAATATTGTTTTTATTCTCCAGTATTTTTTTAATTTTGTGTTCTCAAAATGTTATAATTATGTGAGTATTCATTTTTGCTTTTATTTGCTTTTTTTTAACCTCTAAGAAATATCCATTTGAAATAAGGTTCTGTTTGAAAAATGTTTTTGTACATTTACAAATACTGTCAAAGCAAAACATGGATGAAGTATAATGTAATCACTGTTCATTTTTGTGTGTATTACAGAAAGATCCCAACTCTGATGAAATGGAAGTAAAGACCTGTACAAAGGGAATGTACTTTGGAGGTAATAGCTCAGATTAAGTTACGCACATGCTAAAATATGTCTTTCTCTTTCTGTCTAATTCTCTCTCTTTCTCCATCTCTTTTTTTTATTTCTGTCTTTCATCTGTCTCTCTCCTCTCACAATTTCCCTTGTTTTACTTTCTCTGTCTTTCTGTTTCTGTCTCTTGCTTTCCTCTCTGTCTTGCCCTTAACCGTGCCTGTGAGAAGCCTGTCTGACTTACTTTCTCCTCTCTAATTTACAATTACTTGTGACTGTTTTGTGGCTAAGAACTTTTCCTGTTTCTTCCTGGAAAACTGAAATTTCTTGGTCAGATGTGTTATCTGTGCAATCAGACATTTGAAGGATATGTAAATTCTACATTTTCACTGCAACTTTAGTCCATTGATAACTATGACAGACATCACCATTATAATATAAATATGGTAAACCATTACCGTGGATGCTTCCATTTATTTCAGCCTGTCAAGAAGTTTTCACTGTTTAAATTAGTGATTTCACTTTGTTTTAAGAGTCATTTTCTTAGAAAACCTCTGGCATGTAAAATAATGAAGAAAAAAAATAATAATAGAAAGATATTGCAGTTATTCTCAAGTTTTTGATATATCTAGATTTTCTGGAAACTAACACTGCTGGCAACATAATCTTGAAACATAAAGTATACAAATCATTTCCTAGAAGTCACATTCAGTTTGTTTATCATAATGGTGTGACTATATAGGTTTGTTGCACCGAATATTGGAAATAGGACTTGGATGATTAAGACAGTTTGTCAGGGAATCTTATTCATCACACCTTCCAGACACTGTTATTTGGTTCTGATGCAGATGGAAGAAGCTTACATGTGTGTATCTGTATATAGAATCTTGAATGTGAAAATCTGTGTAAGTTGCACATAAGTTACAGTATGGCATTAAAGCATTGTGAAGATTAAAGATTGCTGTTTGACTAGGATCTATATTTTAAGATCTTTGGGGGGTGGGGACTAGATTCAACTTGCAATCTTTTTACTTAGAGACAGCAGTTTGGCCCATGCAGTGCCCACAAGCACAGACATACATTTTTCAATAATTTCTATTTCTGATAATTGAAACAAACACAAATGTGATTTGTTTATTTTTCAGAGCTGGCCCTTGTCACACACAAGCCAAGAGCTGCCACTGTATATGCTGTGGGGAAGACTCGTCTAGCAGGTTAGTAGCACCGTCTTCCATAAACTTGACCACCATCACATGATTTTAAAATGATTTAGCATGAGCAAGAACATTTGTTTTTCCTAGGAGTGCAATTTAATATTTTGATGAAGTAAATAAATTACAGAAATAATTTCTAGATTGTGAAATGGATTTTTCCATTAAAAAAGGGTGTGATTACATATTCAGCCTGCATTCACTTGCAACTCACAATTTATGTCCAGGTTTGTCTGTGGAGGTGCTGGTTACTAAAGTCTCTGCATGCATGGACAGTTTAATACCCTATCAGACATGACAAATGCTAATATGGACATGAAATAAATCTGACAAAAAATCAGAGATAGGATGTTTGGGTCAAAATATGTGATAACACTGCCTTCGATTCCTGTCTACCCACCTGATTGAAAAAAAAGTCCTAAGACTTCAACAAACTTATAATTGGCTTGAAAAAGGAGTGTAAGAAGACTTTAAGCCTATGTCAGCAATCACTTTTATGCCATGCTGGTTTAAGTAACCACCTTTTAGATTCAAAGAATATGAGAGCTATTGCAATCACATCTTAATACGTTGAGGGGTATCATACTCTGAAGGTAGATAACTCTTGATGGAATATATTACAAGTTATGGCCCCTTTTTAACTTAGAAATGTTGGTTAAATTTTTTGCTTGCAAGATACTTTCAGACTTATATTTCAGTAGCCAGGCATGAGATTGATATGAAACTCCATAAGCTTGTTCAGTGGTATCATACTATCAATGTAGATAACTCTTGATGGAATATATTAAAAATTATGGCCCTTTTCAAATGTCAGACTTAGAATTACTTTCAGTTCGATTTGACTTTTAAATGGTTTAACACTGTGGTGAATAACTTGTAAAAAACCAGTAATGCACGAGATATGGTTTACTTTCAGTATTAGATGTCCATGCCTTTGAACGACTGTTGGGCCCATGTATGGACATCATGAAGAGAAATATTGATCAGTATGAGGAACAACTTGTCACTGTGTTTGGATCAAAGGCTGCTATCAGCGATCTACGATGAAGAGTGAAATAGTTTAAGAACTGTTAGATCGAATGCTGTAACTAAGCAATACATTCAGTGTCATTGATGGCAACAGGCAAAATGGTCAGCATGCAGGATGCTTCAGTTTTGTTTTCTGTCAATTTTTCTCCAAAATATTTTATTGCACTGTCCACGATTAAAGATTGAAATGTATCTGTAGTGGATAAGTAGATCTAGTAGAGAGATAAGAACTTTCCAAATGTAAGAGGTTTTTTTTATTTTTCAATTTCTTTGGTCTTCCTGAGAACCTTGATGGAAAACAGTTTTGGGTGCACCGGGTTACTTTTAATGTCAATCTCTATAGTTATTTAAAAATTGAGAAACTAAAAAATTGTTGACTTGTTTTTTTAGGTGGATGAAGGCATTTCTGTCTTGATGCAGTTTGATCATTTTGTTTGTCCCTCTCACTCGGTCTGTGACATAAGGCAACGGGTCAGGTTTTACACAGTCATCCCAGCTGGCTTTTTGTCAGCATATTTACTTCCTTTTTTGTAGAAGTAGTTGTGTTGACATAACAGATGCATTTATTGTTTTCTTTGTTTTTTTAGCTCACCTGAGCACATGTGCTCAGGATGAGCTATTAGGATTGATCAATGTCTGTCGTCCGTCTGTCCGTCGTCCACAATAAGTTTGTTTGCACTCTAGCATCTTCAATTTTAAAGCAATCATCTTCAAACTTTATGACAATATTTTTTACCACAATCTCTTGGCCAAGTTTGATTATGATATCGGCCAATTAGGTCAGGAGTTATGCCCCTTTTAACATGAAAAAGTGCCAGATTTCACTTTGTTTGCACTCTAGCATTTTGATTTCTGAAGCAATCATCTTAAAACTTTGACAGTGTTTATAGCCGTAATCTTTCGGCCAAGTTTGACTATGGCAGATATCTGATAATTATGACTATGGCTGATATCGGATAATTAGGTCAGGAGTTATGGCCCTTTTATTAATAAAGATGCCAGATTTCACTGTTTACCCTCTAGAATCTTTTCATGTTTTCATTGACAATATTTAAAGCCATAATCTCTCAGTCAAGTTTGACTTCAAATTTTGACCACAGGTACTGTTTGGTTTCTGGAATTGAAATGATCTCATGGATTATGTATTCAGTACAACTGTGTTATAATTTAGAAAATTGTACAGGCAATGAAGGCAATTTTCTCTGGTTAGCGACTTCAGGGCCATTTTGTTTTGTTATGTCTTAGAAAGATACATTTCAGACCATCTAAATCTTTTATGAAAAGTTTCAGAATGCCTGAAAAAAACAAACAAAAAAAAAACAACGTAGTAATATGATAGAAGAAATAATGGGAAGATGGCATTTAAACATTATTTATATATAATTGAACTTGACATATCTTGAAAATGTTGGATTTATGAAAAGCTAAAAGGGTTTTTTGCAACTGGTATTTTTGCACACCTACTGATGGTTTGGTTTCTTAAGTACATGTACACAAAAGAAAATAGGATCTCATATGTTTAACCCTTCGCATCATGAAAGGTAACATTTAATGTCATTTGCAACAAATATAAATCCTGATCAGCCCGAGATAGGCCGTCAGTTTTATATGGTTTCAATAATTATTAATGTTTTATTTGGTCTGAAAGGATACAGTATTGTTTATAAATTACAAGCTGACTTGGCCTGCCTTTATTGACTGTGTCCTTAAACTTGTAGAATGTCACAGACATGGGTGTGCGATTCAGTCTCGGTGTACAATCCATCGTCCCCCAGTGTTGCTCATTCTGTCCCCAGCGGTAGCCCTCCTGTACACATCCCAATCATCCGTCATTACGATCTACTGCTGCCAAAAGTAGTCTCTCCTATACAGCTCCAGTGTCGGGTATATGTTTATGAATATTATGTTTCGTCTATACTTAGCTAGTCTCAAAACGGGCCATATTTTTGTTTGGTGTATAAATGTTCATATTAAGTCAGACAGATCATATTCATAATGAAGACACTGCAGTAAATGCTCAAAATTAACACCCAGGACATTTGACTTCTTGTTTGGTGATGACAGATTTGTCTCCGTATACAAATTTATTGAAGATAAGTTTCTTAATGATCATCCTTATTCTTCAGCCGAGCTAGTATATGTTAAAAAGTGATGCATGGATTAGATAGGGCCATTTATTATCTATATTTGTTATGTCAGTTTAGTTGTGTGGCATGGTTGGTTACAATGGCAATGTTTGTAGAGACATAAGAACTGGACCCTGCTCCCCACTCAACCCAGTCTGTCCCGATACCATGATATTTTAAGGTTAGTCATTATGAAATGGCCAGTGAAGAAGCAAAGAAGTTCTCAGTGTGATAAATCAATTTCTTATTCCCCATCCTGAGTGAAATGTTTATAGTTATTCCTAACTTGATGGTGATTGTTTGTGCCAGTATGTACGTCGTGAAGGTTTGTGTAGTTTTGTTAATGTTTGGATCCAGTTATGGTAGAATTTGTTCTGTAGACTGAATTAATTTGGACTTTAAAAATGCATTTTGATTCTAGATCTTACTGCAGGATATTCTGCTTGCATTTTTCTCAACATATTTTTGTATTATATATGTAGGGTTTAAAGGATTAAAGCAAGGGAGGTAATTCATAAAAATGACTATCCAATTTTCAGGCCGGAAAAATAACTTCCAGTTCCATCTGGTTATCACAAAAGCCATTTTGTGAAAACATCATTTCAAGACAGACACATGAAAGGGGCTGATATTGTTTATTAACATTACTTTTCAGAACTCTCACTGTTGTTTTAGGAAAGTGGAGTACTGAATCTTTGTTTATATTAAACAACCTTGTTTAGGAGTAAAAAGTTGCTTTTGTTGCTGCAATATCAACCTGATTATTTGCCTTTCTTGTTAAGATATCAATTAGTGTATATAGATATTGTACATAGATATTTTATTGGAGTGAAAGTTCTGTATGAGTGTATGGTAATGTTGTGTTAAAACTGTCACTGAGGACACTTCACATTTGAAGAAATCTTCCATGTGGGAGATTTATTATATACCCAATAGTGGTTTATTTCTGTAGTTAATTTATTTCTGCTATTCTGCGGGTGAACACAAATGCATAGAAATAAAATCCATGGAAATTAACTAAGAGTAGAAAAATGATAGATTATTAGATAGTGATCTGCAGGAAATACGCTAAGACGGTATTTCTGTCATCAAGTGGAGTCTGTTACTGCTAGCAATAAAAAACAATAATGTAGTTTTCACTAAATGGTTTGTAATTACAGGAAATTGATGAAAAGAACCAAGAGTAAAAATATGACAGTTTGACCACATTTCATTGAAATCTCCTTATCATTGGCACAGAACATGTCACATTCCAGGTTCAATTGGGGACGGGGAGATTTTCTCTGCCTCGGGGTCCTAATTACATGCCAAATAATGCAATCTGTGCATATTTTCGCATGTATGCCTATGGTTTGCTCTCTGATTGAATTGCCCTTGAAATTTATTTACAGTTGAAGAATCTAGTTTAAAATTTGCATTTGAAAATCTATAATGATACAATTGAAAAGTCCAGTAATGGATTGACGCATGTCTGTTACTAAGTTATACTAAAGCAGCTGTAAACTTGTGTACGGTATAGTTGACGGTAGAGTGTGTGAGATGTAATATAAAGTGATCTTCCTTAGGTGTAATACTTTCGAGATTTTAATACATTTGCTTTAAATAGCAAGGTAAGCAAGTATAGATATAAATTCTTCCTGGGTCAGAAATTGCAGAAAAATTATCTGTAGAAAAAAACTAATTTATTTTTATGGCAAAAAAAGCAGAATATTACGTCCGCAGAAATAACCCACTATATGGTAATTCTCATTTAATGTTTGAATTGGCTTGTTAAAGTTAGAATTCATACATCAACTGTAGCTGAGATAAAATGGAAATATAAATATCTTAAAAATATGATATTAATTTTCTATCTGTTAACATAATGTGTTTGTTAATTCTTTACGTAATCTGAAGGCATATATAACCTTTGTTTGAAAAAGAGTTGAGGGAATCAAAAAAGCATTCTAATTTGGTTCCATCTCTTATAAGTATATATTGCTTTAGCATTTAGGAACAATCAATGCCTTTGTTATAGATACAAAACTGTAAGTTGTTAACAGAGTACATTCCTTTATTACACATTCCACAGATTTGAACAAGATTTTTTTTATAACATAAAACAGTTTATTTTTGTGACCATATAGTGGGATCTGTATTTATCCTGCTATTTACTGTTAACAGTTTACTGATTCAGAGTACCAAATATACAAAGATGAGATGCAGTATTCTTTAAAGGATGCTATTGTTTGCTTTTGACAGATCACAGTGATGAATGTTTTATCCCTTTAATTGAAGTTAATTAGCATTAACTATGGCATCAATGTAAAATCTAGACCAGACTGTGAGTAATACGCAGGTTGATCTGGTTGTAAGTTGTTTACTACTGCCCAGTAATTCAAAAGGTATTGGTGTTAAACATAATCAGTGTATGTCTCTTTGATGATTTTGATTCTGATAAGATGACAGAATGTTTTTCAATGGAGTAAGTGATGATTTCTGTATACATGTTTCAGTTTGAAAGTCTAGTTTTAATATTGATAAATGTCCCAACGTATGTTTGGAACATCCCCAAACGGCATCAGATATAGTGCTATGTGATTGGTTTTTCCTATCCTCCATTCCCTCATTTGCAGTGGAGACTGTCCTGTAGCTGGTATCATGTACAGTTCAGCAACCCAGCCATCCCACGTGCTTGTATGTCAGAGTATGCGTTTCTTGAAACTGAGATAACATCTTTATATAATGTTATTGTATACATCTTTCTCCTTTCAGTCATTAGTCATGTCATTTTATGAAGTATGTCTGGTTTGGTTGATCAAATCTTTCTGTTTACAAATCTTGCTTTTTTTAACTTGAGATATGAAAATACATTGCACTGAATTGTATGGTCTTTTGGTAAATGACACATTCCGAAATGACTGTAGAAAAGAAATAAAAAAACACATTTAGGAGATGTTGGAGGAAAAGGAGGTCACAAATGTCTATTAAATTTCCCATTGTAAGGATGCATGCTACTGTCTAAGTTAGCCATTACCTCATATTTTATTTGATATACTCATTTTGCAGTATTTATATATTTATTACAATAATCTAGGCCTTACCTTACCTCTGTAACATGACTGCCAGGGAGTTCTGTGGGCAAACAAGCTTACCCAGAAAGTTATCAACACCCTCCTGGCTAATTGTTAGATCAACCAGTTATGTATACATTTCTGGTCTCTGTATTTTACCATACTTAAACTTATTTTCGTCTTTACTTATGAACTTCATTGACACTATTATTTTTGTAAAGAATGAAATTTTTTTTGTGTTACCAGAGTTCCTATAGGGATTTATCAGATTTTATTGCCAAAAATGACACAGTTTAATAAGAAATTATAATTTTTCATTGTAATCAATATGTTGTGTCTGATTGTCTTTTCATTTTTCTTTCCATGTACATGTATCTACATGTAATTATTTACTTCAGTTTAACCCTTTCCCTCATAGAGGAAACCATGAAAAGACCTATGCAAACAGCATAAAACCAGATCAGCCTGCGAGTAACTCGCAGGCTGATCAGGTTTTATGCTGTTCGCTGCTCCTCAGTGGTCTGGAAATGAGGATTTTGTAATTAAATTTGGTAAGGTTTAACTGTGGTTTTCTGCAGATCAGGCTTTATGTGGTACTTATTGAGTGCGTCAAAATGAGTCTATATGAGGGAAAGGGTTAACATCTCTGAATTTGGACTCCTTCATGACATTGACATTGTCATTGCACTAGCAATGGGTTTTCCATTTACCCACCTGTAGGAACTTTTATTTCCCAATATAAAAGGTAAAATATGTATGTTTATTAATAACGATCAGAAGTTCAAATACTCCTTGCTATCATTTGCCCTTACCTCTTGGGTTTAATCAACATTAGCATAGACATTTTGTTTTACTATTTTTTCCCATAAAAACCTCTGCTGTCACCTATTTTTTGTTCTATGATGAATTATTTTTGCTTTTAAGCTCACCTGAGCACATGTGCTCAGGATGAGATATTAGGATCGATGAATGTCCATCATCTGTCCGTCCATCGTCCGTCCATTTGTCATCCACAATTAGTTTGTTTGCACTCTAGCATCTTCATTTCTTGAGCAATCATCTTCAAACTGTATGACAATGTTTATTACGATAATATTTTGGCCAAGTTTGATTATGGCTGTTATTGGCCTATTAGGTCAGGAGTTTTGCCCCTTTAGATATTAAAAAATGCCAATTTTCAGCTTGTTTGCACTCTAGCATCTTCATTTCTTAAGCAATCATCTTCAAACTGTATGATAAGATTTATTATCATAATATCTCTTCCAAGTTTGATTATGACTGTTTAAAGCCATAATTTCTCAGTCAAGTTTGACTTTAAATTTCGAACACAGGCACTGTTTAGTTTGTGGAATTATATATGATTTCATGGATTATGTATTCAGTACTACTATGCCTTACTTTAGTTACTTGTACAGGCAATGAAGGCAGTTTTTCTCAGATGAGCGTCTTTAGGGTCATCTTGGCCAACTTGTTATAACTAGTGAACAGTAAATATTCAAGATTTTTTCCTGTAATGATTTGTATCTTATTTTCATATTGTTGTTCATAATTATATTGTTTTCTTGCCATTTATTTGATATTTTTGCTGACACATTGGCAATATTTGCATATCTATATTGTTTGTAGTAGTCTTGCTCATGGTCTTGTATTAGTTTTGTTTGCAAAAAGGAAAAAAAAAGTCAAATTATGCACAAAAAAATCACAGTATGATCAGAAACAGCAATTTGTATCATTTTTAAGTATGAACACCTTGCTCACTTATATATACCAGTATTAACTTCATTATTAAAGTAGCATATATACAGGAGTTCAGTTTTTCTTAAATCTATAATTATAATGATGCACGTAAAGTAAAAATCAAATCCATAACTCTTAGACTGATAGATTTGATGCATATTTCAGAGATTCAGCAGTTCTGCTACTGTAAACACCAGGCTTGAAGTCCACCACAGTACTTGGTGCTACGTAATACTTCACCCTTTACCTCATGTACACAGCTAGGATTTGATGAATATTAATTTACTGAACTTTGAATGGTATAATATGAAACATTGATTATTTTTTTGCTGTATAGACTCTGATCTACAGTATTGTTTGAGGAGACCCTGATCTGGGTCTGCTCTGTTTGCCAATCTGTCAAAATAAGCCTACATGTGGTAAAGGGTTATAAATAAAAAGATAGAAATGTATTCCAGTACTCCAGTTTTATCAAATATTCAAGGATATGACTGAATTAATATATAACTAATGAGATGTGTTAAGAAATGAAATATTTGGGTGTGTTTATTAAGAGGAACCAGAATAATGAAATTTGCCCCTATGTATTTAAGTACTACATTTACTTAGTGCTAAATATGGTTGGTGTACTTTTAGCCTGATCAGATGGAGGATGACTTTCACACTGGTCTGGGTTTACATGGGTCTGTTGAGTCAGAAGTGTATCTACCTTGAGGTGACCCTTTACCATTACAGTGTCATTTAACTCCCTTGTTAGACAGTTGTAATGCATGATCAATTGTCGAGAAGCAATTTACAATCTAGACAGCTTTTTACAGTGTTGCTTTTCATCTCTCGGGGTACTGAGGAAAATTGAACAGCATGAAACCTGGTCAGTGTCAGATGGTCACATTTTTAATGTAGGTTACATAGCTTTTTTTTCCCTCAATAGCTTTGATAAGGTGAAGTGTTCAATAACAATTATGTTATTTATCTTTTCTTTTCTTTTTTATATGCATTTTTATGTTCACAAGTCTGAAGATAGCGAGAAATTCATTATGGAAGCTGAGACTAGGTCATCACAAAGCTTGCCAAATCTACCAGTGATGTATTCATACTCATTAATATACTGTTTACTTTTATGTAGATCACCCAGTATATAAACACTCTGGATATTTTTGTCATTAGAGAAAAGAAGATCTTGTGCTTTAGTCAACAGAGGCATTATATTTACATCCAACATAGTTTTGTATTTGTGGTAATAAAAAGGTCAAATATTATCATTTCATGCTGGCAATGCTGTAAGACTGTCTGCAGTATTTATCAATGTCATAGATAACAGACAGAGTACACTATGTCCCCATATCAATCTTAGTAGAGGTGTATTTCTTGATAGGCTTGTCTCTCGGGATATCTTCCAAAGTGAAATCTTCCATTATTACTGTAGTTTTTATCATAGGTAGACACATACAAATCTCTAATACTTTTCAGATGTGATACATGCCTGCCAGTAAAATCACAAATATTTGGCCAGTCACATCACTTTTACATCTTTTTTATGCAGCTTTACAGACTTTTGGCCTATGTATGACCTTTAGGAGCACCTATGCCAGTAAGGATTTATTTTAAAGTGACTGACATATATACCTTATGATCTTATACAATTGATTGTCTGCTAAGCATCAAATGACATGCGGATAAGAAGACATTTCAATTGTCTTGAGATACTACTGTAATTTTTTGTTTTAAGCAGGGTCTAGTAAATACGGTAGTATATAGAGACTTTCCATGAATAGTTTCATCAGGATAGAATACACAAATCACAAAGATGTTTCATAATACTGGAACATATCCCAAAGATTTAATTTTGCATTTCTCGTTGAGAACCTTCATCAGACTCTGACTTGGTCTTGTGTGACAGCACGGGGTCTGTCTCCAGGGTCTGTAAAACATTGGGATAATAAAACTCATCTATGTAATAAAAAGACCCCGTTTTAAACATGTAAAAACATACTGTATTGAACTTTTCATCCAGTAGTTATAAATAACAGCAAACAAAGCCACAAGTAAGTTTTGATGCTCAGTAAACACCTAAAACATGGAGCAGAATAGACAACTTCTATTATTTAATGGTTCTATTTATAGCATGAATTCCTGCCTCTCACAAGCATTTAACTAAGTTTTTTTCTGGCGTCTTGTCTCTTATGATATTATTGCACTAATGGTGATAATTTTCTCTTTTAAATTTGAATTTCAGATTCAGTTTATAGCTTGTGTTCCAAGTTTGACTAGTGCACATTACACTAATGTAATTGTGTCAGATCGTTTTATTGAAATGGAAGTGAGAATGTTTTGCAAGATGTTATATTAATGTTCAATAAAATTATTTCTTTTTAAGATTAATTGTTTTTATTTTTCACCATTCAGTTTTAGCTTACCTGAGCATAACATGATCACGATGAGCTATTAGGATGGGCCTGTGTCCGTCGTCTGTGTGTCCGCCGTCTACAGTTTCTTTTAAACATCTACTAATCCAAGAATGGACTTTGACCAAACTTCTTAGGATTGATACTTATGAGGCCCTCTATCAATTGTTCAAATGGATTTGATTAGTTGATAAAGTGGGTCACAGGAGCTAAAAATAGATTTTAAAAATTCCAACTTTGAAAATCTCCTTCTGCAAATCTACAGGGCCTAGAGTTAAGATATTTGGTGTGTAACATGGCCTAATGGACATATTCCAAGTTTGTTCAAATCATGGCTCAGGGGTCATTATTGACCCCAACCCAGGGGTCACTTGATTTTACATATACTTGTATGGGAAAAGCCTTAAAAGATTTTTCAGAAACCACAAGGCCTGGAGTTAGATATTAGGTATGTAATATGGCCTAGTGGACCTGAAACAAGATTTCAAATCATGGCTCTGGGGTCAAAACTGGTTCCACCCCAGGGGTTACTTGATTTTCACGCTATGACCATCAAAATTTGGACCATAGGTACAGTTTTTGTGTGGTATTATGATTGTCTTGCTGTACTTTTGCATGGATTATGTTTTCAGTATGACTGTTATAAAAGGTAATGAAGGCAACATTTCTCATGTGAGTGAGGTCCTCTTGTCTCTTTTTCAGGCAGGCTGATTGATTTATAAGAAAGAAAAATAGATATGACTGAATAATGAAAATTTAATGCATGTCTGTGTGCTGTGCATTAATTACTTCAAAGACCCCCCAACACAAACAACGAACCATTAAGAAATTACACAATGGTAAATGGATTATATCCTGGTGAATCAAGATGATCTGTGTACCTATGGCCAAGTGGTGAGAGCATCTGCCTTGAGAGTTTGGGGGGGGGGGGGGGGGTTCATGGGTTTGATCCCTGACCTCAATATACCTAAGTCATTAAAAATGGTACTGGTAGCACCCTGCTTGTTGCTCAGCGTATGATTTATACAGGGTAGTTTCAGGTCTGCTTGGCCTTGTGTCAAAATAACTGAGTGTGGTGTCATGCACATGTCTGTGGTGAAATATTGCAGTGTGGCAATATTATGTCTGTCTCCAAGTAGACATAATCTCCAAATGACTGATATGTTTACAAGATGAGCTGTCAGTTTAATTACAAGTTAATGAGTTAAAAATGGAGGAAAACCCTGTAATAAAGAGATATTACAACAAATTAACTGTGGCGTTCCTCACTTGACAGGCAACCTGATGCTGTACCTCTATATATTTAAATAATTATTTGAACATCAAGATTCTTTTTCTTTTTAGCTCACCTGAGCACAGCGTACTCAAGATAAGCTTTTGTGATCGCCCTTCGTCCGGCGTCTGTCATGCGTCGTCAACAATTTGGCTTGTTATTTACACTCTAGAGGCCACATTTTTAGGCCAATCTTCATGAAACTTGGTCAGAATGTTTGTCTCCATAAAATCTTGGACAAGTTTGAATTTGGGTCATGTGGGGTCAAAAAGTAGGTCACGAGGTCAAATCTTATAAAAACCTTGTTAACGCTCTAGAGGCCACATTTTTGGCCCAATCTCAGGAAACATGGTCAGAATGTTTTTCTCCATGAAATCTTGGACAAGATCGAAATTGGGTCATGTGGGGTCAAAAAGTAGGTCACAAGGTCAAATCTTATAAAAACCTTGTTAACACTAGAGGCCACACTTTTGGCCCAATCTTCATGAAACTTGGTTGGAATGTCTGTTTCCATAATATCTTGGACAAGTTCAAATTTGGGTCATGTGGGGTCAAAAAGTAGGTCAATATGAAAAATCCAACATATGTTGCTCATTTATAATCAGGTGAGTGATTCAGGGCCATCATGGCCCTCTTGTTTTTTTTTTTTTTTTTTTTTATATTAATTAAATTTTAAATGGTACTTATCACACGAAAATTCTTGTGAACAGTTTGTACATTCACAGAGTAGTGTTGCACCAGTGGAATTTGAACCCACTTTATCTAAAAAGTAAAATAAATTGAACTCTTAGAAATGTCACAGTATTTGCATAATGTATAATGGATGAGAGGAAAAAATCTCCCCATCAGTACCAGGATAAGCTACTCTAATTGGCATCATGGGTTTCTTCACACACCCCTTTTCTGGATGCTTGATCCCCGGCTGTAATATACTATCTATATATACTGCACAAACTCCCCTATCTATCTATCTATCTATATATACTGCACAAACTCCCCTTTCGGGTATTACTGGCAGGTGCGCGTCTGTGCAAGGATAAAACTGTTAAAATAAAAATTTTGTTAGGGTGAGAAAATTTTCTGAAAAAAAGGTGAATATGTTAGGTTTAAGATCTGGTAAAAACATCTTTTTGTTGATTCAGGGACGGTCTACTATCTGAAACGAGAGGAGCTTTTGTTTAAATGCTAAAAGATCATTTTGTGAGACTATATTTTCTGGTAAGCTGTTCCAAAGTATCACTGTATAAGGAAAAAAGGAATATTTAAAGTAGCTTGCTGGAGTATGAATTTGCCTGTAAGATAAAGAGTGTAAGTGGCGGGATATCCTCGCTGGTCTTTCAAGATATGCAGGTAATGGGACAGCAACAAGGTTATTTACTATTTTGTAAAACATAAGAAGTCTGGTGACATCACGTCTGTACTGAAGGGTTTGCCAGTCAAGTTCCTTCTGCATGCTGGTGACACTGTCGTAATAAGAATAGTTATTATTAACCCATCGGACTGCTCTGCGTTGTACTTTTTCTATTTTATCTATATATGTCTGTGTATGAGGACTCCAGACTGTAGAGGCATATTCTACTTGAGGTCTAACCAATGCTTTGTAAGCTGCTTCTCTAACTTCCTTATTCTTTGTCTGGATGTTTCTGTGGAGGAAACCAAGAGTTTTATTAGCAGAAGAAGTAATGTTGTCAATATGTTTATTCCAAGAGAGATCTTTTGATATTGTAACTCCTAAGTATTTGGCATTATCCACTGTTTCTAAAGCTTGTCCATGTAATCTGTAATCAAAGGAAAGTGCTTTCTTCTTTTTATAATATTTAAAACAATGCATTTACTGGGATTAAATTCCATTTCCCATTTCTTTTCCCACTGCACCAGCTTGTCGAGGTCTTTCTGAAGTGTAATACAGTCCTGCTTGTTGTTTATAGCTAGGTAAACGGCAGTGTCATCTGCAAATAAACGAACTTGAGAAGTTATGGTATCTGGAAGATCATTTATATATAACAGAAAGAGAAGTGGGCCAAGTACAGATCCCTGAGGTACTCCTGATGTTACTGGGACTTCTGATGAGCATCCTCCCTCCAAAACGACTTTTTGTGTTCTGCCTATGAGAAAAGATTTTATCCACAACAGGGTTGAATTATTGACTCCATGTTCCTGTAATTTGTACAATAACTTTAAGTGGCTGACCTTGTCAAAAGCTTTACTAAAATCTAAAAGAACTAAATCAGTCTGTTGTCCATTAACAAGATTTCTCGCTAGTTGGTCAGTAAGTTGCAGGAGTTGTGTTTCACAGGAACGTTTTTCTCTGAAACCATGCTGTAAGTCATAAAGTATATTATGCTTATTGAAGTGCTTTGTTAAATTTGAAGCTACAATATGATCAAGCACCTTACAAAGAATACATGTTAAAGATATTGGTCTATAATTTGCTGGATCTTCTTTGTTTCCTTTCTTGAATAGGGGGGTCACGTTTGCAGATGTCCATACCTTGGAGGGTACCTGTATCAAGAGACTTTTGGAATAGTATTAGCAAGATTGGTGAGATTTGTTGACAAAGATTTTTTAAAATTAATGGTTTGATGTTGTCTGGTCCAGCAGCTTTATCTGGTCTTAAATTTGATATAAGTTTTTCCACTCCACTGATGTTTATGGTAACTTCAGGCATGATTGGGTACTTCCTGTAAAAAGAAAAATCTTGTGTATTAATATTTCGAATAGCTGCGAAGCAAGATTGAGCAAGTGAGATAGGTGTCATCTGAGTGAATACTGACTGAAACTGTCTGTTCAAAATATCTGCTTTTTCACTGTTGTCTGATTTGATGGAACCTGAAATTTTGTCAAATAGTGGGGGAATGCCTGTTGCATCCTGCTTGGCGTTTTTGATAAGGCTGAAAAGTTTTTTTGAATTAAAGCTGTTCTTTTCTTTGTCGTCTATGTTGTCTTCCAGGCCTAAAATATATTCAATGTATTTATTATAAGACAGTTTAATTTGTTTTTTTATGTGATTTTTCATTTTTAGAAAAGCCGCCCTCGTCTTGTTGTTCCCTTCCTTCTTGAGTCTGAAATAAATTGGGCCGGAACCTTTTCCATTCTTTTTATGGGAATAAATTTTTCTATACCTGTTGAAATAGCATTTGAAAATTCTAACCAAATTTCTTCCACTGATTTACATACATGGTGTTTCAAAATATCATTTTTTACCAGGTCCATGTAATTTTTAAAACTATCCCAGTCTGCTTTCTTGTAGAGGGGAACATGTCTAGGAGGTTGTTTTATCTCCTGCGGCTTTATATCTGCAAAAATAGAGACAATACTGTGATCTGCAATACCAGGGAGACATTTTACATTTTTAATTAAAGTATAATTTGAGGTTAGAAAAAGGTCCAGTGTGTTTTCTCCTCTGGTGCTTTCAGTGACCATCTGGGTAAGATTCAAATCTGAAAGTAAATCAACAAAATCTTCATATAAGTTAGTAAGGCTACAACCTGGTTTTATTTCTGGTACATGATACCCTTTCGGGTATTACTATACTAAAGTTGTTAAAAGTGGTAATCAGGTTACTCTATGGTAAAATATTGAAATTGCCACAAAAATATCATTAGAGTTTATGGTTTATTTTCTTTTGTATAGTGCAGGACAGTACAGTACACACCTCGTACACAATTTTCACGATAAAGTTTATCTCACGTATCACCGAAAAATAATCAGCCTTTTCCATAAAGCGGTCAAATAAAATATTTATTTCTGAAGTTAAATGATATTTTCCGACTTGAGTTTTGTGCAGATATAAACAGGTTAATATTACTTATAATTATAATATTATTTGTACATGGATTCACTTAAAAGTACAGATTAATTAATACTGTATCGGTAAATGTTTTTTCAGCTGAAACGCCTTTTTTTGGTTGACATATCCTCAAGTATTCAGTTTTCGACATATTGTTGTTGACCGCTGTCTTCTGAGCACTCCTTGGTTGGATGCATAATGTTGGGTGACACACTCCACTATATACACTTTTGATACTGTGAATATTTACATCAAAGGCGTTCGACATGGGGGGTGGGGGGCACGAAATAACAATCTGTAATATAAGGGATATTATACAACGGATTCTATTCCAGATCGACCTAGATTCATACCTTCCCTGGAAAAATGTTAATATCTTACTCATATATGAAGGTAGCGTTAAATCCTTTGCATCTTTTGCGAGTGTATACATTAATGTATTAATTAATAGATCACAAGTAGTACTGGTTGACGGGGAATCCTCAGACAGAGTTAAAGTAGAATCTGGAGTGCCCCAAGGATCTGTACTAGGGCCGAGCTTATTTTTATTCTATATAAATGACCTACCAGAAACACTTCATTCAACAGTCAGATTATTTGCAGATGATACTGTAGTTTACCCTTCCCAAACGATAAGTGGGTTTTTTACCAAAACCCACTTAAAAGTGGGCTTTTTCTGGCTTTTTTACAAAAAAGTGAGTTTTTCCTGTTTTTTTCATTTGAAAGTGGGTCTAAAGTAAGTTTTTGTGGAAGAAAGTGGGTTTATTGTTGGTTTTCTACCTCAAAAAGTTGGTTTAAGTTGGTCTTTATTTGAACAAGTGAGCAGAATGTGAGTTTTTTACAAAGGGAGTGGGTCTTTTTCTGAACAAGTGGGCAAAAAGTGAGTCTTTTACATAAGAAGTGGGTCTTTTTCATGACAGGTGGGCAGAAAGTGTTTTTAAATTTTTTTATGGGTCTTTAGATAATTCTGTGTTTTAATGAAGACAGAGAATGTGTCAGTTTTCCAAGTCATGTTCTGATGTAAATGTTTTTCATATGAAGGTTGTAATGAAAAAATAATCTCAGAAAATACAGTTATCATCAATTTATTTATAAAATTTTGCTTTTTTTTCTAAGAAGTAGAAATAGTTTATTGCTGTATGGCCATTGGACCTAGCAACTACATTACATAAAATTAGCTACCATTTTAACTAGACTGTATAATTAACATACATCATTGAACAACAAATAAACTTTGTTTTTATTGAATGT
>CM037791.1:1019476-1069476 GCA_021229015.1 Solen grandis
TGTTTGTATTTGGAATACTTTGGATTTTATGGTAGCAATGTTTTGGGAGTATTCTTTCATGTTGAAAATGGAGAAAAAAAGTGGAAGGGTGATTCATATTCTCTGGCAAAAACGAAATTAAGCTCACAATATTATCTATCATCATATAAGGAACTATGGCCCTGTTTACAGCTTTCCTCAAAAGGCTGTTTTTTTGTGCATTGCATGACGTATAACTCTGATTTTTACTTAAAAATGCAGGAAGAAATGAAAGCATCTTGACAGTAATCAACATGAAGATAGTGTCAAACTAAAGTAAAAACAGACAAGAATAACTTCTTTCACCGCATCAATATCTTCTCTTGTGTTTCTAGTTGATATTTTAGATGTAAGTCAGTAACTAGTATAATTAAATGTAATATCTAGTCCACATCTGGGATTTAATTTTTGTTATTGAATTGTTTGTGGAATTATAGTTAATTCTTGTGAAAATTGTTATATTTTCTTCAAAAATGAGCATCAACTTATGCATGTTTGTGTATCAGTAATTAAATCTAATTCATACATGATAAATAGGTATAATTACACTAAGAATTAAAGACTACTGATAAATGTCAAAAACTACTTATGAAACACTGCCAGGCTACTGACACACCTTGAAAGGGGTAAACAGGTCTACAAGGAACACACTTGTCTGAACATATAGTTATTAAATAACTACCATTTTCCCCCCATACAGTCAACAGATACTGTCCAATTGAGAGGAAGCCTCCTTCATCCCAGTCCAGTTCAGACCGAGGAGTGACTGCCCCACCCAAGCCAGACCTGGACACTGGGATACAGAACAACTTGAACGAGCGCCGCCTATACTCCCCTTTTCAGCCTCCCATGCAGAAAAGCTCAGGCCAGCAGCAGGTGCTCTACTCTGACCTAGACCATGGGCAAATAGGTGGGGCCAAGTGGTATAACTTCCCAGGAGGCGGGGCAAGTTCTGACGGGTATCCCCCGGCCGCAGGTTTTCGTCCGCCCCCAAGCTCCCAGAAAACTCAGTCCTCACAGTACATGCTGCAGAACCAGGTGTATAAGTATCCACAGTTTAACAATGGGGACCGAGAGATGCACACCGTCCCCACAGATACCAGGTGAGAAACTGGACGGTTCATTGTCATCTTCAGGTGACCAGATGTTGTGATATTACGATAATCAAATTGTCCACAATAATTTTGGCTACTGCCTGAGATTTAGGTATTCGCATGATATTGAAGCTATACATTGAAGGCTGACCACACAGCTAATCTAAGTATATATATAGAAAATGGTGATAATACGGTTATGTGGTCAGCCTTCAATTTTGCTTTGGTAGTTTAAAAAGCTTGATTTTAAAGAAATCTTCGTAATGGGAAGACCTGAAAGTGTATGTTGTGCTCACTAGCAGAAATTTTATGAATTACTTTACTAAATGTTGTTGTTGCTTGTTTGCATTCACACTCAGGCATATTATGAATGATAGTGCAGTTTTTGACAGAGAATGCCTTTATAAGGCTAAGCACCTCTGACTTTGGTTCTGTTTTACGAAATCAGTATGTTTTATATATTATATATTTTCATATTCTCTAAAATTTGAATTAAAATATAAAAAGTGATAGAGTGACAAGTCTCTAGCTTCATTTTATATATTCAGTTTATGTATTCAGTTGTTTGCATCTGCAGTGGAAAAATCTAGTTAGTTTGGTGAATGTAGGTAGACGTGTGGCTATCAAGTTTCGTTGTTCGGACTGTAAATTTGTCATTCATTGAGATATTATATATATAATTTGCTACAATTGTTCATAATGGTTAGATAGCCTGCAAGTGCATGACACAAGGTCCATAACTCACAATTACAGGTTGAAGATCAAAAGAATACACTTTACTTTCATAAAGAAAACTTTGTGGAATTTCCACATCATCTTTAAACAAGTTGAAATACTTTGTAGGCATCTTGTTAGTGTCTGTGTGTTTTTTTTTCCATTTGAAATAGCAAATTTAAGCTCATCTGTTTTGAAGAAAAGGTTTTGCATTTGCATGCTAGATTTTTGGAATTGACCATGGGTTACTTTCATTTAACATGCAACATTACCCATCAAAAGTACTTCACATTGATATAATTAAAGACTTTTGACCTTGACCTTTAGCAGTAAAATCGGTAATATTGACCCTAACCTTTTCATCTGACCTCATTATCAGATACTGAAACTTAGGAGTGTATATGTCTTCTTGTGCTGCTCTTGTTTATTGTAACATAGAGGAGGCAAATAATCTCATTGTTTTTTGCAGGTTTGTAGTGTATGACTTTGACTATGAGCAGCAGCCAATAGAACGGAAATACTCAGCCGGAAAAATGAGGACTGCCTCTCACAGGGACTCTCCTATAAAAGACTATGAGAGACAAAGACCAAGGGAAATAACTCCATTGAGGGAGACTATACGTGTTGTGGCCCCTGTGGAAAGTAACACAGATCAGACAAGTGAAAATGAAGATTCGTCAGTGTCAGGCACTACAGAAGATGACACTACTGATGACCAAATGCCGCGGTATCATTACGGCTTCTTTGGGCAGCCAGGACTCAGGCCTGGGCCTGGGACCAAGGTGTATGATGCAAGCAATTTCCAGAGACAAGGCAACCCACCTGGGGCACAGACTGAGGAGTTGTCAGCCACTGATGGATCGTTTGTCAGTAGACCTAGTGACCATAGAAGTGTAGACAGAGAGTTAAGTGAAAGTGTTGACCAAGATTCTATGGGGATGAATCCCCCTGCCCCAGTCTCAACTGCTGATGACCAGCCCACCTCACAAGCGCCGGCCAACAAGGAAGGTCCCATGCCACAAGTGCCACCAATTCCAAAGGATTTCCAGCGGTCCCAGATGTCATCTCCGACTAGACAACTTCCCTGGCCACATGATCCCCCTCCCCCTTACACGCGGACTGAGACCTACCATGTATAGGGGTAGCAAATGTGAGACTGGGTGGATTACATGTATGTGTGGCTCATGGCACCACACATCTGTATGTGTGGCTCAGTATGTATGTCATCAGTGTCTATTCTAGGACAAAGGATTTCTGGATTCACACTTTTTTTTTTTCCAAGATCCTGCATGAATTACAATTACTTGTAGAAATCCTACGTGATAGCCAGCCATAAAAAAACAACAAATGTTACATGTACTAAGATCTTTTCCAGTATTTTTTTATTGCTAATATGTTGATTCCACTGTATTTATTTTTCATGATTTTTTTAAGGCACACTGGTTGAATTGAATTACTCAAATTTAAACATTGTGGATATTGTGTAAACAGGCAAAATTGAACATAGCAGGTAACACTGATGGTTTGTTGAAACTCAAAGGCAAAATTTATGTTTTCTTAACATTTTGGTTAAAAGAATGAAATTGGCTTGATTTAAATAAAAAAGGTGAGATGGTATGCAAATGGACAGTAAGTGTAGTTGCCGCTCCTCTCTGCCCCCCACACACCTTTACAGTATCCCTCTGAGGATGGATGGTTGAGGGGGAAACCCCCCCCCATTAATTTCAAATCCTAGAATAGACACTGTGTGGTCCACATGTATGTGTGGATTGATATGTGATGGGTATGTCTTGGTCAATATGTATATGTAGATAATATATAAATGTGGCCTTACATGCAATATGTAGGTTTAATCTATATTTCAGTGAGGCCCATGGCCAAAGATGTTGATGAGGACACTATATAATGAAGTTAGCCAAAGATAACCTGATATATATGGCCATTTGCAGCTGTGTTGTGACCCTCTCTAAAATTGGTCAGTTGTAATATATCTCCCTATCCATAGAAAAAGCAGTAGAAGCATCATGATTTCAAGGTTATGTCCTTTAAATGTTTCCCATCAGATAAATCTA
The DNA here is from genome assembly GCA_021229015.1 of Solen grandis. Lineage (NCBI taxonomy): Eukaryota > Metazoa > Mollusca > Bivalvia > Adapedonta > Solenidae > Solen > Solen grandis. The sequence continues at coordinate 1,023,375 of CM037791.1, forward strand.
CATTATTGGTGTTATGTAAAAGTTCAGAAGCAGGTCAGTTAAAGTGAGTACATTGTACTGCCAAAAATATGGTAGACCTTTGATTGTGAGGAACATTGTGACTTTATACGACATGTTAACCATTGGAGATACATACCATTTTCTTGTTTGCGTTTAACATATGTATATTGACACATTGTTTGATGTTAATTCCATATCAGCATAAAAGACAATCACATTATCAGATGTGTCTTATTCTATACGTTTCTACTTTGATGTAATATTAGTCACATATGGCCTCTTCTGTGGTGAGTCACTTTAATGTTACGTCATAGTAAGTTGAAGCTATTCAAAAGTAATAACTAAAAGGTTGACCTATTAACCCTTTCCCTCATATAGACTCATTTTGACGCACTCAATAGGTACCACATAAAGCCTGATCTGCAGAAAACCACAGTTAAACCTTACCAAATTTAATTACAAAATCCTCATTTCCAGACCACTGAGGAGCAGCGAACAGCATAAAACCTGATCAGCCTGAAGTTACTCGCAGGCTGATCTGGTTTTATGCTGTTCGCATAGGTCTTTTCATGGCTTCCTCTATGAGGGAAAGGGTTAAGGTTGGCCATAACTTTTTACTCTGAGTTTAAGCTCATCCTATCAAGAAAAATCTTATCTTGCATTATCATCCATAAGTAAGTTAAAAGTGAGTGTGAAAATTGAGGTTAGGGAAGTGAAGTTAGACATATACATAAAAAAAATGGATTATTCTTTGCCCACAAGGAGCTGTATATTTTGGGTCTGCTCTGTTTGGCAATGCATTAAAATGGGTTTATATTAGGTACTGTAAAGGGATTCTTTAATTCAGTTGATATTGATTTACAGAATATGGTATCATGTTTATTATGTGAGGTGTGACACATTTATTAAGGTGAAAAACCATATAAGTTTCACTGTATTCTATAATTATGATTTATGTGTTGTGATTTACTTGTGTCTTGCTTTAGCAAGATAAAAATATTACTTTTATAACTGAACTAATTTTATCTGGAATAGTATACTATTCTTTTTACATGTATTTTATAATTTCACTTTTATTCATGCCTAACATGGAAGTATTTTTGATCTGAATAAACACTTTTTAATTAGTTATATTTTGCATGTATACTATGAAGTCTGCATTTTTGAGACTTTCTCATTAGAGACTTGTTGATCAAGAACATGTTTACAGATATTAAGACTAATCATAGTGCATACATGCTATTATTATTTGCTCTTTCTGTAAAAAGTAATTGATTTTTACAACAATGAAAATTGTGGTGAATCTACGATTTTTGACTATGGAAAATTTGAGATATTTTGTGAAACACATGCCAGTTATTAGATTTAACTTGGTATGGACATTGATGTCTCTCACCATTCAGTATAACGGATTTGGCTTGCTTGAGCAGGTCTCTAGATGCAATAATTAGAGTGCTGAAAGTTGGTATAACTCAAACTTATGCAGAACTTTACATTGATTAGCAAATGTTTCAGAATACTTGTCACACTTACTTTCAATGACTTTAGACCACAGCTTCACAGGAGGTGGGGCTATATAGGAATCACACTCTTTACATCCTGACCTGTCACATTAGATGGGGATACAGGGATAGGGTTATTTGTCACTTTTAGCGATTGTTAGTTTTATTTATTAGATACTCACAAATTGTGTTCATTTGCAGACTCTTCTTTTATAAAGAATCGGTCTTGTCTTATCTTCATAAATATTTGTCTCATATACATGTATAAGGGCATTTTTTTTATATGTCATTAAGGAAATACCATTTTCTGTTTTGACATCGGTTTAACAATACAAGTTGCAAGTAAAATAATAGTTATTTATTCCTTAATTTTCTGTACAAAACATTACAATTTCATATCAAACTTAATATGTATCATTTTAAGCTCACCTATGAAAATCTTCTTGTCAGAAACCAACAAGGCCTTGAGTTTAGATATTTGATGTGTAACATGACAGAAACCACAAGGCCTATTGGACATCTACCAAATGTTTTTCAAATCATGTCCCCGGGGTTAAAATTGGTGCTGCCCCAGGGGTCACTTGAGTTACAAAGACTTAATAGGAAAAACCTTAAAGATGTTCTTTTCAGAAACCACAAGGCCTGGAGTTCAGATATGTAACATGTCCTAGTGAACCTCTACTAAGTTTGTTCAAATCATGGTCCTAGGGTTAAAAAAGGGGTCATTTGATTTTATATACTATGCTGTTATGGGCAATGAAAACAGGTGAGCAATTTCAGGCCCATCTTGGCCCTCTTTTTGTAATAGTAACTTTTTCAGTACAGACATGCTTTTCTCACAATATTTCACTCATGAAATATAGTACAAAATTAAATATTTGTTTGCCTTAAGGTCTCTGTTTGAAACCTTTAGGTGCCATGTTTTTTGGTGGAATATATATAACATCCAAGTTGTGCCTTCTAAGTGTTTAAAAATATTGCTCACAAGGTTGCCTTGTTTGTGCAGCAGTCCTGACCTAATACTCTGACCTTAATCAGTTTGAAAATAACAATTTTGATATTTCATGCTTTGTGCATAAGTGAAAGCAGTCAGTATCAGTTTGTAAGTAACATGCTGGTGAATCAGCTTTGACATTCTTCAAATCTCTGTACTATAGCACTGTAAAAACTTCGAACACTTATATGCTTCTTTGCCATAGATCTAGCTTTTGTTGCATTGTTGTAGTGTCTGATTTGCATACCAAGGGTCCAGAGATTAATTCCAGCTTGATTTTACATAACCCTTACAATGCTGTGGGCACTTTTGACAGCCTTTATGACCAGTGCAGACCAAAATCAGCTTGCAGATATGTGCAGTATTAAGTCAATAAATTGTTAGCAAGCAACCCCATAAGCAGCTAATGGTACAGTCCAAAATGAAGAAAGGACAAGTCCAATTTTGAAATTTAGCATGAAAAGGGTTAATTACACTGACTATTTGTTATCAGTCTGATGTTGTAAAACACTACTTGGTATGGTTTCTTTTCTGATAAATGGCCTCATAAGAAATGGTGTAATGAAGTAATAACAATTGTTTAACCCTTTCCCTTATAGAGGACACCATGAAAAGACCTATGCGAACAGCATAAAACCAGATCAGCCTGCGAGTAATTCACAAGCTGATCAGGTTTTATGCTGTTCGCTGCTCCTCAGTGGTCTTGAAATGAGGATTTTGTAATTAAACTTGGTAAGGTTTAACTGTGGTTTTCTGCAGATCAGGCTTTATGTGATACCTATTGAGGGCATCAAAATGAGTATATATGAGGGAAAGGGTTAAAATAGTGTATATTGATTTTAATATTTGTCATTGTGTTCTCATTTTTATTTTAGAATAGTAGTATTAGTAGTTGTGCAGTTCTTTATCTGATGTCAAACTTCAAGAATCTGTCTCGCAGTGTTGAGCAATGTGGTACTAATGTTAGTGTGGGTATAACCATTGATAAGACTGACATAAATACAATCATATACACTAAAACTCTGCATTGAAACCAATTCAATATTTTGGGCATCTGACTATATGTTTTACTGTTATTACGAACATTTATTTTCTGTTCTCAATTGTTTTAATGTGTATTTTAATGGCCAATAACCTGGATAAGTGTACCCACCTATTGTTTAATACAGTCAAAATCAATAAATGGTGTTAACTGTAACTTAAGATATGGTTCAGACAAGCTCATTAAAGAGACCTGTATCGAGACCAAATTGGTCAGGTGTAAATGTTGGTCTCATTAGTGAGGTATTGCTGTACATGTCATAAAGGTTTGTGTATCAAGGTTCATTTGTCTTTAGTATCCTGACTGCTGAATAGGGTGAAAATGATTTACATTTATTCTATGCTTTTGAGGAAAAGATTGAGTGTCAGTTAAGCTTGGTGAAAAAAAACCCCGGAGATGTTATATTTTAAAAAAAAACAAAAAAAAACACAACAACATCAAATCATGTAGCTTTGGCTCCACATGTGGAATTCGAAGACGTGAGAGAAAAATGACAAGAAAAACATCAGTGATAGAGCGTCTGAGAATTTCAGTACATTCCCTTGGACTTAAACTTACAGAGATAAAATTATGTAGCCATTTCCCTTTTTGGCAGTTGCCCTCTGATTTTGTGTAAGGCAAGCATAATTGGTTGTAAAGGGGCATTTTAGCCATAGGAACTTGAGTAATGGATTTAATTTAAGGGACAGTGCAAATGTTCTTTTACCATGACCATGTACTTTAAATAAAATTTCCAAACACACATACAAGGTTCATGCACATTGCCATTTCTCTTCAAAACTAAAAATATTTATTCAAAGTGTTAGAAAAGTCTAACAATCAGATATTCGAATTTATTGTTTTGTTTGTTTGTTGGGTTTAACGTCCCACTGACAGTATTTCAGTCATTTGGAGAGGATGTCTACTTGAGACAGATATAGTGCTACCACACTGCAGTATCACGCCGTAGACATGTGACATGATACCACACCCAGTCACATTTTCCTGACACAGAGCAAACCAGTCCTGGAACTACCCTTTTATGCTGAGCGCCAAGCAAGGGAGCTATAACAGACCCTTTTTTTACAACGTTGGTATGTCGCAGCTAGGGATCAAACCCACGAGGCGGAAACTCTAACCACTCGGCCACCAGGGACAGTTCATTGTTTTGTAACTAGATAACAGCTGAGCTACGAGATTGAATGAGCAGACAGAGGAGACCCTGATCAGACAGTTCCAAAGGAGTCTGGCATGAAAAATGAGTCATATATCACTATATATAATACAAGGGATACTACTCCTGATTGACCAAGCTTCATACCCTCATTGAAAAAATGCCTTTATTTCAGTCATTTATGATGGTATATTAATACTTTGCACCTAACACAAGCATATACATTTATGTAACAGAAAATCACAACTGTTTCACCCATGTAAATGCAGTTATCAAGCAACAAAACCTGCTTTGAGAAACTAACTTCAATTTTTAGAATCTTGACTATAAGATAGAAATATGACCCAACTTTTGTACCAGACCCCTTTGGACAGCTCCTGGAATGAGCTGTCTGATCTGGGTCAGCTCTGTTTGCCAAGGCATCCAAAATCTGCTATTTGATGTAAAGAGTTAATATTTAGATGGAAGGTAGATAACCACATGGTTATTGTATGCAGTCATACACTGGGTTATAGTGGGGGAAAAACAACAACTTGCAAGCAGTATTGTAGAAAAGTACTCAGAACTACTTTGTTTTCTGTTTGAAGCTGAGAAGCTATTCGATGATTTTCATTTTATTTAAGCATTTACAAAACTTTATTTATATTTCTGTTATATCTTGTTGCATGAAAATACTCACATTGCTTTAAATGATGTGAAATAATGGAACTACTAATTTTAAAAATTATAATTGTGTAGGTGATTGTATATTCATGTCAAGGTATAATTCTCAGTTTGTAACTCCAAACAAGATTGTCGTCAGAACCATACTATATAGTACAAATTCATAAGTAATATTTATGCATTACTAATTTTTAACTTTGCCAATCATATTTCAAACAATCTGAATCTGAAATTAGTTCATTGTGAATTCCATATCTTGGTTTTATACGACGCTGTGTTATTTTGATTTTATTTGCAAAGATCTGACCATTCCAGAATTGAGAACTTTTCTTAACACATATTGAATAAGTGCCGTAATCCAGTATCAAGTTTATCCTAATTTCTGTCATCAAAAGAAGTTTTTGAATGATCCATACATTTAGCAGCTTCCCTTCCTTTTATCCAAACGAATATGTTGTGTAGCATATTTACAAACACTTTTCTCAGGATTTTTCACTAATGGAAGAACTATCTATTGAAGTTGAAGACACCCAAACAACTACATGTACAACAATTTTTGTAGTACCCAAATGAAATATATTGTTAACTCATGATCCTGCAAGATGAAACTTATACTTTTTTTCCCCAATTCTTTTCGATGATGATATGTTTGAAGCTGGAAATAGTATAGCATAGATACCATGTTTCTTAATGCTTAAGAGATAATGATAGCAAAACTCATCAAACACTGTTACATGCTCATTCAGAAATCCCCCTTAAAGTGATACTGCAGTCTGTAAAATGTGAGAGATAAGGCCCACCTGTTACCATGGTTATCAAAACCACCTGTAATATAAAAGAACTGTTTCAGACCCACTAGATGAAGACTGAGAGATAGGGCTTAATGTAGTGCTAAATACACTGCTTTGATTTCAACACTTTACACATAAATGTACATTATATTACTAATTTTTTAGCATTTATTTGCTCATTTTTGCCACAGACACAAAATGTAATGTTCAGAAATGGAATTGGGTGTTTTAATCTTTTCATAAAGGAAAGGTAACCATTGTTGTTTGTTTAGTATTCATATACTTTCACTGAATTTGTGAACAGGAGCCATACTTACATCACGCTTGAAGCATAGCTTAAATTCTATGCTATTCAACATTAGGGATTATTTTCCCTGATTAAAAAAATGTGGGGCAAAATTCTCATGTTTATCCAAAACAAATAAGTACTATTTGACGCCTGTGGAGCAATCTAAGTCATGTCTGTGACAGGGTTAATCTTTTAAAAAGGTTTTTTTTTTTTATTCATCAGGTTTTGAATAGAACTGGAAAAAAAGAAAACAAAAGAAAAAGAAATTAGCAAATCTCCTCAGATCTCTTGTCAGAATGACCTTTATTAATGGGTTCATTTCTCTTCTTATAAAGAAAGTAATTAGATTGCTGTTGATTTAAAGATGTATGATAGCATGTTGATTGGTCCAAAGCATCAAATCAGGACTTGACTATTTGAGTTTACCATCACTTTTTGACAGTATTTCAGTCTAATAGCGACGTCCAGCTAATTACAGGTGGAGGGAGACCTCGAACACACAGAGGCAACCGGGTAGAACCACCAACCTACCGCAAGCCAGCTGGAAGGCTTCCGCACATGCATCAAATCAGAAATTGTTGCTTTGAAAACAACTGATTGGGCCAATAACTGGATTAAGTAGCCCTGGGTGGAAGATTGCAGTGAAATGTTATCATTCAGATGTGGGTTTCTGACAATGCCTTAAGAATATATACATATATTTATTAACACTTTAGCAGCTAATTTATAGGAGAGGCTTTAGAAACTGTCATTTTCAATATTATCGTCATTTGTCATTTTAAATTATTTTGTCATTTCAAGCAGAAAATAAATATTCTAACTAAAATTGTAGTTTTTTTTTTTTCATGATTGAGAAGATGATTGAAATGATATCAATAAAAGCTACATTATGAAATGCATACTGATACTGTGCGTATTTATGAAAAAATATGTATGAGTTAAAAAATTGGTGGTGGGTACAAATCTTTGAAAAACCTTGAGAGCAACTTTGAGATCACAATTTTGGTCTTATCTTCATTAAACTTCATCAGAATGGTTGTATGCATAACATCTTGAATGAGCTTTGAAAAAGGTCAAATGGAGTTAAAAAGTAAGTCACTGGGTCAAATCTTTGTGAACACCCTTGCAGCCATAGTTTTGACCCAGTATTTACATAACATGATCAGAATATTTGTCTTAATGGGCTCTTGGAAGAGATTGAAAATGGATCTCATGATGTCAAAAGTAGGATACTAAAAGTACATATTCAGTAGCTGATGGTTTATGCCTTTATAGTCATAGTATTAATATATTCAACAGAGGGTGGTATCATGACTTTATAGACATGGTATTAATATACTCAACAGAGGGTGGTATCGTGACTTAATAGTCCTGGTATTAAAATGACTTTATAGACATGGTATCAATATATTCAACAGGGGGTGGTATCGTGACTTTATAGTCCTGGTATTAATATATTCAACAGAGGGTGGTATCGTGACTTTATAGTCCTGGTATCAATATATTCAACAGAGGGTGGTATCATGACTTTATAGACATGGTATCAATATATTCAACAGAGGGTGGTATCGTGACTTTATAGTCCTGGTATTAATATATTCAACAGAGGGTGGTATTGTGACTTTATAGACATGGTATCAATATATTCAACAGAGGGTGGTATCATGACTTTATAGACATGGTATCAATATATTCAACAAAGGGTGGTGTCGTGACTTTATAGTCCTGGTATTAATATATTCAAGAAAGGGTGGTATTGTGACTTTATAGACATGGTATTAATATATTCAACAGAGGGTGGTATCGTGACTTTATAGTCCTGGTATTAATATACTCAACAGAGGGTGGTATCATGACTTTATAGTCCTGGTATTAATATATTCAACAAAGGGTGGTGTCATGACTTTATAGTCCTTGTATTAATATACTCAACAGCGGATGGTATCATGACTTAATAGACATGGTATTAATATATTCAACAGAGGATGGTATTGTGAATTCATAGGCAATGTATTAATATACTCAACAAAGGGTGGTATCGTGACTTTATAGTCATGGTATTAATATACTCAACAAGGGTGGTATTGTGTCTTTATAGGCATGGTATTAATATACTCAACAGAGGGTGGTATTGTGTCTTTATAGGCATGGTATTAATATACTCAACAAAGGGTGGTATTGTGTCTTTATAGGCATGGTATTAATATATTCAACAGGGGGTGGTATTGTGTCTTTTTAGGCATGGTATTAATAAACTCAACAGAGGGTGGTAACGTGTCTTTATAGGCATGGTATTAATATACTCAACAGAGGGTGGTATTGTGTCTTTATAGGCATGGTATTAATAAACTCAACAGAGGGTGGTAACGTGTCTTTATAGGCATGGTATTAATATAACTCAACAGAGGGTGGTATTGTGTCTTTATAGGCATGGTATTAATATATTCAACAGGGGGTGGTATTGTGTCTTTATAGGCATGGTATTAATATATTCAACAGAAAGTGGTGTTGTGTCTTTATAGGCATGGTATTAATATACTCAACAAAGGGTGGTATTGTGTCTTTATAGGCATGGTATTAATAAACTCAACAGAGGGTGGTATTGTGTCTTATAGGCATGGTATTAATAAACTCAACAGAGGGTGGTAACGTGTCTTTATAGGCATGGTATTAATATACTCAACAGGGGGTGGTATTGTGTCTTTATAGGCATGGTATTAATATATTCAACAGAAAGTGGTGTTGTGTCTTTATAGGCATGGTATTAATACAGTCAACATCGTACATGCGACCACCTGTATTAAACGACTTTTTTATTAAACGACCGTTATAAATCCTTTTTTCTTATGCGACCAGCGACCACTAAACCAAGTCCCAGCACGTAAGATTATGCACAAAATCAACTTTATTGAGCGACCGTGTTTGATTCCGTTGCTAATTATCGTGTACGCTGGAGCATGTGTACATATTCATCTTTAACACATCCGAACAAACAAATAATTATCCCGATCATAAGTGCTCACCTGAAACCAATTTGTTTTGACCACGAATGACTGCACCATGTGCAACTAAATTCTAAATATAGTTTCTGGTTCCCGTTTTAAAAGTTACTATGCATAACATAGGTGAAACCATCCCTCCAAATGCCGAATGCTTCGGATTTTGGTAAAAGAAAATTTGGGAATAAGGTAAATTAATACTTCCGGATGCAATGCGTACCATCAATAATTCGTAACTATAAGTATATACTTTGCGTTTTATGATACTCGACGAGGGCGCACGGTTGAAATAAATTTATCGGGGTTTCTGGATTTATGTTAGACAGAGACATAAAGAAAGCTCATTGCTAAATAATATTTTTCTTGAAATTGTCCGAATCAATACATGAATTCGATGTCAAATGTTGTGTTTTCCCCCCGATACCAAATGCAAACCTCAGCCAATGATCCAAGGTATTATTCCAACATAACAGCTAAAAAAATCGTAAGATATGACAAAAATAAACATGATGATGTTTATTGGTATAAAATAACAAAACATTGTGTAGTTTACATCGTATTTATGTTGTAATATAATCTAACGTTATGATACAATTTAGCTTACAGTTTGTATATTTATGACTTGTTTGCCTGGATTTCCAAACAAAATCTATTAAGAGACCATTTCATTAAGCGACCACTTTTTGGCAGTCCCTTGAGCGGTCTCTTAATACAATGTCGACTGTATACTCAACAGAGGGTGGTATTGTGTCTTTATAGGCATGGTATTAATAAACTCAACAGACGGTGGTATTGTGTCTATATAGACATGGTATTAATATACTCAACAGAGGGTGGTAACGTGTCTTTATAGGCATGGTATTAATATACTCAACAGAGGATGGTATTGTGTCTTTATAGGCATGGTATAAATATACTCAACAGAGGGTGGTATTGTGTCTTTATAGGCATGGTATTAATATACTCAACAGAAAGTGGTGTTGTGTCTTTATAGGCATGGTATTACTAAACTCAACAGAGGGTGGTATTGAGTCTTTATAGGCATGGTATTAATATACTCAACAGAAAGTGGTGTTGTGTCTTTATAGGCATGGTATTAATATACTCAACAGAGGGTGGTATTGTGTCTTTATAGGCATGGTATTAATATACTCAACAGAGGGTGGTATTGTGTCTTTATAGGCATGGTATTAATATACTCAACAGAGGGTGGTATTGTGTCTTTATAGGCATGGTATTAATATACTCAACAGGGTGGTATTGGTCTTTATAGGCATGGTATTAATATACTCAACAGGGTGGTATTGGTCTTTATAGCATGGTATTAATATACTCAACAGAAAGTGGTATTGTGTCTTTATAGGCATGGTATTAATATACTCAACAGGGGTGGTATTGTGTCTTTATAGGCATGGTATTAATATACTCAACAGAGGGTGGTATTGTGTCTTTATAGGCATGGTATTAATATACTCAACAGAGGGTGGTATTGTGTCTTTATAGGCATGGTATTAATATACTCAACAGAGGGTGGTATTGTGTCTTTATAGGCATGGTATTAATATACTCAACAGAGGGTGGTATTGTGTCTTTATAGGCATGGTATTAATATACTCAATAGAAAGTGGTATTGTGTCTTTATATGCATGGTATTAATATACTCAACAGGGGTGGTATTGTGTCTTTATGGCATGGTATTAATATACTCAACAGAGGGTGGTATTGTGTCTTTATAGGCATGGTATTAATATACTCAACAGGGGGTGGTATTGTGTCTTTATAGGCATGGTATTAATATACTCAACAGGGGGTGGTATTGTGTCTTTATAGGCATGGTATTAATATACTCAACAGGGGTGGTATTGAGTCTTTATAGGCATGGTATTAATATACTCAACAGGGGTGGTATTGTGTCTTAATAGGCATGGTATTAATATACTCAACAGGGGGTGGTATTGAGTCTTTATAGGCATGGTATTAATATACTCAACAGGGTGGTATTGTTTAGCATGGTATTATATAAAGGTGGTATTGTGTCTTTATAGGCATGGTATTAATATACTCAACAGGGTGGTATTGTGTCTTTATAGGCATGGTATTAATATACTCAACAGAGTGGTATTGTGTCTTTATAGGCATGGTATTAATATACTCAACAAGGGTGGTATTGTGTCTTTATAGGCATGGTATTAATATACTCAACAGGGGTGGTATTGGTCTTTATAGGCATGGTATTAATATACTCAACAGGGGTGGTATTGTGTCTTTATAGGCATGGTATTAATATACTCAACAGGGGTGGTATTGGTCTTTATAGGCATGGTATTAATATATTCAACAGTAGGTGGTATTGAATCTTTATAGGCATGGTATTAATATACTCAACAGAAAGTGGTGTTGTGTCTTTATAGGCATGGTATTAATATACTCAACAGTGGGTGGTATTGTGTCTTTATAGGCATGGTATTAATATACTCAACAGAGGATGGTATTGTGTCTTTATAGGCATGGTATTAATAAACTCAACAGAGGGTGGTAACGTGTCTTTATAGGCATGGTATTAATATACTCAACAGAGGATGGTATTGTGTCTTTATATGCATGGTATAAATATACTCAACAGAGGGTGGTATTGTGTCTTTATAGGCATGGTATTAATATACTCAACAGAGGGTGTTGTGTCTTTATAGGCATGGTATTAATATACTCAACAGAGAGTGGTGTTGTGTCTTTATAGGCATGGTATTAATATACTCAACAGAGGGTGATATTGTGTCTTTATAGGCATGGTATTAATATACTCAACAGGGGTGGTATTGTGTCTTTATATGGCATGGTATTTATATACTCAACAGGGGTGGTATTGAGTCTTTATAGGCATGGTATTAATATACTCAACAGGGGGTGGTATTGAGTCTTTATAGGCATGGTATTAATATACTCAACAGGGGGTGGTATTGTGTCTTTATAGGCATGGTATTAATATACTCAACAGGGGGTGGTATTGTGTCTTTATAGGCATGGTATTAATATACTCAACAGATGGTGGTATTGTGTCTTTATAGGCATGGTATTAATATACTCAACAGATGGTGGTATTGTGTCTTTATAGGCATGGTATTAATATACTCAACAGAAAGTGGTATTGTGTCTTTATAGGCATGGTATTAATATACTCAACAGAAAGTGGTATTGTGTCTTTATAGGCATGGTATTAATATACTCAACAGGGGGTGGTATTGAGTCTTTATAGGCATGGTATTAATATACTCAACAGAAAGTGGTATTGTGTCTTTATAGGCATGGTATTAATATACTCAACAGGGGGTGGTATTGAGTCTTTATAGGCATGGTATTAATATATTCAACAGGGGGTGGTATTGTGTCTTTTTAGGCATGGTATTAATAAATTCAAGAAAGGGTGGTGTCATGAATTTATAGTCCTGGTATTAATATACTCAACAGAGGATGCTATTTTGTCTTTATAGGCATGGTATTAATATATTCAACAGAGGGTGGTATTGTGTCTTTATAGGCATGGTATTAATATACTCAACAGAGGGTGTTATCGTGTCTTTATAGGCATGGTATTAATATACTCAACAGAGGGTGTTATCGTGTCTTTAAAGGCATGGTATTAATATACTCAACAGAGGATGGTATTGTGTCTTTATATGCATGGTATTAATATACTCAACAGAAAGTGGTGTTGTGTCTTATAGGCATGGTATTAATATACTCAACAGGGTGTTATCGTGTCTTTATAGGCATGGTATTAATATACTCAACAGAGGGGGTGTTAGTGTCTTTATAGGCATGGTATTAATATACTCAACAGGCGGTGGTATTGTGTATTTATTGGCATGGTATTAATATACTCAACAAGGGGTGGTATTGAGTCTTTATAGGCATGGTATTAATATACTCAACAGGGTGGTATTGTGTCTTTATATGCATGGTATTAATATACTCAACAGAGGATGGGTAACGTGTCTTTATAGGCCTGGTATTAATATACTCAACAGAGGGTGGTATTGTGTCTTTATAGGCATGGTATTAATATACTCAACAGAGGGTGTTATCGTGTCTTTATAGGCATGGTATTAATATACTCAACAGAGGGTGGTATTGTGTCTTTATAGGCATGGTATTAATATACTCAACAGAGGGTGGTATTGTGTCTTTATATGTGTCTTTATAGGCATGGTATTAATATACTCAACAGAGGGTGGTATTGTGTCTTTATAGGCATGGTATTAATATACTCAACAGAGGGTGGTATTGTGTCTTTATAGGCATGGTATTAATATACTCAACAGGGGGTGGTATTGAGTCTTTATAGGCATGGTATTAATATACTCAACAGGGGTGGTATTGAGTCTTTATAGGCATGGTATTAATATACTCAACAGAAGTGGTGTTGTGTCTTTATAGGCATGGTATTAATATACTCAACAGAAAGTGGTGTTGTGTCTTTATAGGCATGGAAAACTCAACAGGGGGTGTATTGATTCTTTATAGGCATGGTATTAATATACTCAACAGAGGGTGGTATTGTGTCTTTATAGGCATGGTATTAATATACTCAACAGAAAGTGGTGTTGTGTCTTTATAGGCATGGTATTAATATACTCAACAGAAAGTGGTGTTGTGTCTTTATAGGCATGGTATTAATAACTCAACAGAAAGTGGTGTTGTGTCTTTATAGGCATGGTATTAATAAACTCAACAGAAAGTGGTGTTGTGTCTTTATAGGCATGGTATTAATAAACTCAACAGAAAGTGGTATTGTGTCTTTATAGGCATGGTATAAATAAACTCAACAGAGGGTGGTATCGTGTCTTTATAGACATGGTATAAATAAACTCAACAGAGGGTGGTATCGAGTCTTTATAGGCATGGTATTAATAAACTCAACAGAAGGTGGTATGGTGTCATCATAGCCATGTAGGCAAAGTATCAGAATAATACAATTGAATATGGTACAATGCCACCGCCAGTCAGTTATAAGGATAACAGGACTTTGTATGAAATAAGAATGATAAAATAATTCAATCGTGTCACTTCTTTGGCTGCTGTGGAAGTTACTGAGCAAAGTGTTATGACACCATCGGTTGGGTGTGGTATTTGATACAATTTGTGTATGACATGCGATCATAACACATGCATGTTAATACTTAAGCAGCCCCTGGCAGAATTCTGTTAACTGAAGATGATTACTTTCCAACCCATAGTATTAAATAAGATAATTGCATTGTGTGTTACAAGTTGTAATATGTAGGGTAATGTCGAAACATTACAAATCAATTGTAAATAATTAAACAGGGAGAGAACATCAAGGTAATATGCATCGTGCGCTGATGTCTGGGAGGAAGATGCATAAAAAACAACACCGTGTAAAGGCCATTTAATGATGTAATTATAAATTATAAAAAAGTAATACATTTTCTATTACCATCCCATGTAGTAAACTGTCAAATTCTATTTTTGAGAGACATACATTTAACTAAACAAGGTTTTGTAAGTATAGCAAACAGTACTGTCAGGAATAACCGGTCCCGGTGGCTGAGTGGTTAGAGCGTCCGCCCCGGAATCGGGTAGTCGTATGTTCGATCCCCGGTCGCGATATACTAAAGTCTTAAAAAATAGTACTGGTATAGATCACTTACTTGGCGCTCAGCATATAAGGGTAGTTCCAGGACTGGTTGGCCCGGGGTCAGGATAATGTGAGTGGGTGTGGTATTATGTCACATGCCTACGGCGTGTTACTGCAGTGTGGCAGCACTATATCTGTCTCAAGTAGACATCGTCTCCAAATGACTGAAATTCTGTCGATGGACGTCAAACCCAATGAACAAACAAGCAAACAATCTGTCAGGGGTTTCTCACAGGTGAAAATTTGTGTCAGATGGAAACAAGAAAAAAATGAAAATGGGTTATGATCTCCGAACTGCACTGATCTTTCAAGCATGCATATGGTTGATGCGCGCAACACACCTTTGTGTTATGACAAACACTCCTGTAAAGGTAATCTTTCAAGCGTGCATATGATTGATGCACGGGATACATTTTTGTGTCATAACAAACATTTATGAAAATCCAAACAAATCTGGAAGTTTTAGAGCAGGCATGAAAATGAGGCCTATGTATATGAATACCAAAGACGATTTCTAACAACTTCTGCGACCCTGACCTTTCAAGTGCGAATATGGTTGTTGCACCAACACAGCGTCATGTAATGACAAACACTTTTGTAAAGTTAAATGAAAATCAATCCATAGATATGGAAGTTATAGAGTGGACACGAAGATGTAGCCTTTAAATACTAAAGAGAATTTCTAACATTGGTGACATAGACCTTTAAAGCGTGCATATGGTTGATGCGCGCAACACACGCTCACACTTCTGTAAAGTTTTATGAAAAACCAAACATAGATATTGAAGTTAAAGAGTGGACACGCAGATGTAGCTTATTAATACTAAAGAGCATTTCTAACAACCACAGTGACCTTGACCTTTAAGCCTTTCAAGGTTACATATGGTTGATGCGTGCGACACACTCTAGGTTATGACAAACACTTTTGTAAAGTTTAATGAAAATCCATCCATCAATATGGAAGTTATTGAGCGGACAAGTAGATGTAGCATATGAACACCAAAGACAATTCCTGTGACCTTGACATTTCAAGGGTGCATATGGTTGATGCGCGCGACACACTTTCGGGTTATGAGGAATATTTCTGTTAAAGTTTATTGAAATTTATCTATAAATGTCCGAGTTATGGAGCAGACACGTAAGCGGGACGGACGGAAGGACGTGCGCAAATCTATAGTTTCATCGGTGGAGACTAATAAATGTTGAGGGACACACATGTTACTAAATACCTCATTTTTCAAAGGATCAAGTTTATTTTAGCAATTATAGTAGAGGACTAAGAGATGACCATTTGTGCCAAATGAAATGAAGTTATGACCATATGTTCCATAGAAAAAACACAGATTTTTTAAAAAATATTCTGAATAGACTATATATGGAAACTAGTCAACCCCCTAGGTGCCTCATTCATAAAGGGGTCAATCAATTACATTTTTAGCTCGACTTTTCGAAGAAAATGAGAGCTTATACTGTCACTCGGGCGTCGGCGTCGGCGTTGCAACACAAGGTTAAAGTTTTTTTCAAACATCAATAACTTAAATACTATCAAAGGTATTCCACCCAAACTTAAAATACTTATTCACCATCATCACTTCTATCTTACTTCTAAGGCCCACAACCCTGGCTACCCTATTTTTGGAGTTATGCCCCTTTCATTCTTACAAAACAGCCAAAATCAAGGTTAAAGTTTTAAAAAGTTGTATATCTTCAATACTATCTAAGGTATTCAACTGAAACTTCAAGTACATATTCACCATCATTACCTTTACCTTACTAACAAGGTCCATAACTCTTGCTGTACTACTTCTTAAGTTATGCCACTTTCATACTTAGAAAACAGCCAAAATCATGGTAAGTTTTTTTTACATAGTTGTACTATCACATGTATTTGACTGAAACTTCAAGTACTTATTCACCATCACTACCTCTGCCTTACTAGCAAGGCCCATAACCCTGGCTGTACTACTTCTTGAATTATGCCCCTTTCATACTTAGAAAACAGCCGAAATCATGGTTAATTTTTTTTACAAAGTTGTATATTTTCAATACTATCACAGGTATTCCACCATAACTTGGAATATTACAATTTCAGATTTTAGCACTGGAGTTGGCGGATCAGCACACCACATTCTCAAATTGATTCTGCATGCTAATTTCACCAATTAAGAATGTCATATTTGTTTATTGGAGGTGATCGAATAATTTCTACTATAACTAGAACATATCATCATTGATATGTACCATACTATTAAAATCCATAAAACTGTCTTAGCAACTGAGAAAAGTCGAGCGCGCTGTCTTATGGACAGCTCTTGTTAGCAATTATGGTAGGGACCATAAGGTGACCATTTGTGCCAAATGAAATCTAATTCTGGTCATTGGTTTTAGGAGATTTCTACGCAGAAACAACCCATAAAGTCCATAGCTTAGCAATCCCTAGTCAGATCCAACTCGAATATGGTTCAGTAGTATAGTCACTTTTCACCAAAACAGATATAGAAGAAGAGTATCCCATTGGATTAAATTAGACTATGGTTAAACTTCAAGCGTCACTGATATGCTTCAGTCTTTTAATCTCCGCCGACTCGAACTTAGACCTATAATAGATGCTACAGCTAGATTAAGATATGTCATGGTCTCATAGCCATCCCTATACAATACTACCTGGTTATTTACGGCAATCTCTGACAATTATAAATTCTCTTTCTTTCCTAGGCCTTTATACCACTAGAACCAGTTACATTCAAATGTTGCCCAACTCCCAATCTCGGAACAGTTCAGTGCGGCCATATCTAGCATTGAACATGTCTCACCCTCGTTGACAAGCTCCCTGTTTTAACTCTTTTAACCAAGATTATTTTTATCTTAACTTTACCTTCTTTTTAACAACTTTTAACATTTTTTTATGATTTCTGACGCGCAAACATGCCTATGTCCCCGACAAATAGGTTCTTGAAGTTCTTCAAATAAAATTCTGTTGGTTGCCATGGCAACCAGAGTTCTGTATGGATCAAGTTTATTTCAGCAAAGTTTGTTATAGGCCACCCAAGGAACACTCATGTCAAGTTTCATTAATTTCTATCCAGTGTTTTCAGAATAGATGTCTTTTAAAGAAAATTGGAGTCCATATACGACGGACGCAAGGTGAACACAACTCACCTAAAGCACTGTGTTAACAGCAATTACATTTTATTGTGCTTATCACTTCACTGCAGATTACTGATTCGAACAAAAGGTTAAGAAATGACAGTTCTTCTGGGACAAATACAAATCCACCAAGCTTACTGAGATAAAACATAAGTACTCAGGAAAGTGTTTCGTCATATTACTACCGTATATCGAGACCCTAATCATGCCAGTCTGTATGGTGACCAAACATGAATACAGTCTACAACATACCAATAGCGTAAAAGTGGTACTGGTATAGCTTCCTTGCATGGCGCTCAGCATATAAACGAGGTAGTTCCAGGACTGGTTGGCCCGGTGTCAGGATAATGTGACTGGGTTTTGGAATCATGCCACATGTCTACGGCGGGCAGCACTATATTTGTCTCAAGTAAACATTGTCTCTAAATGATTGAAAAACTGTCGGTGGGACGTTAAACCCAATAAACATGCAAACAAGCAAACATGGATATTTTGTAAAACAAAAATTGTGGGATCGGTTCCTACCTTATGTAAGGTTTTAGATATTACTTAACGATATGTTTTGTGCCTAATCGAAGTAAGAAAATTAGAGAGGGGAAACAACATCATCAACAAGGCAACGATGTATAATAATAGATTTAATTGTTCAACAATGTGATACGGATGAACAATGCTAGTGAGCTTATTTCGTTGTATATGCATCCTAATTGCACAAGAACCAAACGCCAAAAAGAATCAAAAACAAAAATATCAAAGACACAAAATACATGAAAGATATCACCTCCTGTTTAAAACATGTGCATTGCATAAAACTTTTTCGGAAACTTATAATCAATAATCAACGGCTAATATACATTTGTCGCATGCCGTCTTTTGTTACATGTGCACATATTATACCGGTATGAAAAAAATCATACCGGTATAAGATAAATTTAAATTTACTGCTAAATATTGGTGTACATAGTTGTACTGTTCTATTTAATCGTCGTCTTACATGTATATCTAATTCCGACAGACGCATTAACATGTATATAAATGTAGCACGTATAACAAACACAGCTGCTTAAAAAATGTAACAAATAAGGCAAATGTATTACATATTATGCTTGATATTGCCAGCAACTGTACAGGAATGTAAACTTAATAAACTTTGCGAGGATTTAATATTCGTGTTTACAACTGTAAATCCTCACAAACATTTTCATATAAATATCAGATATTTTGGTCGATAATTTTGAAATTAGCATATACTGGAAACCACACCAGAGTGCAAAAATACGCAGAGGTTTGGCATCGCCAAACTTAATTCTACAGTGCTCAACAAACCTCATCACAGACATTCGTGTGACAGTTTCCTATTTTGCATTATAACACTCAGACACACTTTGTTGTAACGCAATTCAGAGAGAAAAAATACTTCAGTACATGTTATATCAAGAAAAACAGGTCACAAATAAATCCTACAATAGCAGGTATAAAATGGTATTAAACAAAACTAAGCATATTTAATACAGTAAAATGGTTTGGGTTTAATGAAATTCGATAACAAGGTCTTGTGTGACAGCATGGTTTGTGTTATTTTTCGAGTTTATGTAAAATTGAAAATGTAATGATATTCAGAAAGACTTAAAGACATACGTATGCGTAAATGATCATCTGCTTTGCAAATGTCGAGTTTTAATACCTGAAATCACCTTTTACATGCACATATATGCATATGAAAACAAATGATCTGATTGGTCTATGTATTATGTGACGTCATATTATTGGCAGGAAACATAGCAATCATCTCCTCCTCGAAATATTGTTATGAAAATAGTTTAATTTGTAACACAATGGCGTGTACTTGATTATTTTCAAATACATATAATAATAATAATCCAACTAATAATTAAATATTTCAATTTTAGAACATTGTAGAAAACGGGTTATAGAAAAATATGCTCCAATCGGAAAACTTGTATGACATCACTTTGGTTTTCCAAACAAAAAGCCTCGTCAACATTTACACATTTTTGTCGGATAGAAACATGCATGTGTAATAAGATTACTTATTATAATATTGACTGGATAGAAGAAGAAAACTCACAACAATAACTAGAGATCAATTGATAGTGATAGCTAAAGATTATTAACAGAAAACAATCAGAAAAATAGCATCATAAAAGTAATAAAGGAGATACGTTTGTTCATGATGAAAAAAAATAAGAAGTATTAAAGACAGTGACTGTCGCTATGAAATGTTTTTAGCATATTACTTAGAACCAGCCTACATCCGGGAATATGCTGTCATACGGGCAACTATCGAGAGAAAGGCCAACCTTGACACCCAGGACTGTTAGGACACACGTGTTCTAAATAAAGAACTAGATCAAATGGACTATTTTAGGACCAATATTTATTACGTTGTATTTCTCTAATGTTAACTTTTTATTGTAATTAATCTATAATTCACATGAGCATTTGTCTAGTTTGACTAAACATGAACATGTTAATGCCTTACGTGATAATGGTATACATGCAAATATATATGTATAAATCTATATATGTATAAATCAAGTATCAATTAACATTTATAAAGTAACAATGATATAAACATTGAATTGTAATGTCTAGTGGTTCAAACCTTAGTACTGATTTCAATGACAATTCCAGACATATGCAAACTTAACCAGGATATACAATATAAACCCCTTGTACTCTGCCTCAGAGACAAATGTTATACATGTATTTATTTAAGCAGAAGTGTTGAAACATAATGCAAAGGGTTTAATTCAATAAATAATGACCCTCTGAGTGAATATTAATAATGAAACAGCGATCCGTCTAGATATTCACCATTAAGATTAAAACCGTTTCTGCATTAAGATTCCACACATTCTGTAAAATACACCACGGATATGCTAATTTAATTTTGTGGTACATGGTCTAGTCATAAGTCATGAATATTGCATCAAGAATTGATGGTCACATACAATGTCATTTAAACAAAGAATGTTTACCAATATGGCGTTTGAACTGCCTGATTAGTAGAAACCTATTTTTAAAAATTGTAAGCCATGAACTTCAGAATATTCTATTTGATAAAACTGATAAGATTTCGGGAAAACAATGCCAGGTGCGTCATATTTCGACTTGACTTGACTATTTGAGTTTACCGTCGCCTCGACATTATTTCAGTCATATAGCGACGTCCAGCTTAAACATTTTAGTATAACATGTATCTACGATGAATTTCGATAATATTCTACATTCTTTAGAATATGCTCAATACGCACATATTGTACTTAACATACTTAACATTGAACTTTATATGTCCAAACAAAAGTAGACGTACTGACAGACATATGACTGAATATTTCTGACGTGGTTTCAGTTGGTCTCTTGGATTCGGGAGCCTCCATTTTTCGATCGCGTCTGTCAAAGCCAGATGCACTCCAGATCAACTATGAAATATTGAGTGGGACTATTAACACATCAGAACAGGTCTTGGGTCGATACTACCTATTGATGGCCACAGCATAATACCAGTACAAATCATCTCCATTAACACGATTGCCCACTAAGGCATATTGACTAATTTATATGCACGTCGTCTTCTATTCAGTCCTTTTGTTACTGGAGTGTAGTGAATGATCTTGCTATAATCATTAGAGCATAACAGCCATCTTGCGTAAAGATCATGAATTGCCTAAAGATTCAATTTATAATGCAAACACCCAAAATAGCAAAACTATTAATCACAGGCATATAAATCAAATTTCGAATTACACATGACTTTGGTAAACTTTGTCAAACAAACTCACTTTACATTTATAGAAGTGTATGATTAAGCAAGAGGGGTAATGGCTTAGGAGTTAGAATCTTATGTTTTACTTCTATCACGATCCAACCGGTGTCATAGCCTTTGGAATGCCATTAAATAATGATATTAATAATTCATTATGTTACCAAAACATGCACTGACCAATTGTCCTATTCTACTCTGTAAAAATGTCATTTGTGTAAATTGGATAATTTAGAATTGCAGAATAAAAGTAAAAAGTGATTTTAAACTGTGATGAACTTTTTTCTCTGTATAGTGCTTCAAAAAGGAGGCATTGACACACATACTTCAGGAAAATTGTAATTTGACATAGTGAGACCTAACAACCGATCACCACACCTTTTCAACATTTGTGCAAAACCCACATCTATTGGAATGAATTAAAGAATAAAGAATAAATGAGTAAATTAAAAATTCAAGATATTAGCCTGCTGTATTCATAAGGTTAACATAGTTTTTGCTTTCCATTGACACTGTAATGCTCTGTAGTAATTCTAAGAGAGAGTAAGAAATCTGCCAATATATCTTGGTACACACAAAGTACTAACCAACCTGGGGCATATACCAAAGTAATAAGCCCCATAAAATTTAAAGGATAATGACTGTAGTCCCATGAACAAGCGTCAAATTGACGCAGAATCAGTCCAAATGTAAGCTCCCATGTGTACAGGATCAACATGTACAGAGGTAACCGGAAGTACCACTTGATGCCATGTCTGAGATACAAGAAGCTATAGACATGTTCCACAAAGAAACTGCAGCTTCCGTAGATGAAGAATGAAAATATCGTAGAGTATCCCTTTAGCTGCTTGTTTCCTTCTGGTTCAAAAAGGAGGTCAAACACTGCTGTGAAGACTATCTCGTCAAAAAGTCCTTGCATTCCATACAGTGCAAATCGAAGCCAAGCCGGAAGTGGCTTGGAAACTGTGGCCTTCTTCAACTTCATCTGAAAATAAATTATCAATTTTTACTCTAGAATAGAAATTATGTAGTATTATATGTTATAAACAAGAGCACGCAATTTTAGACAATGTCCATTAGAAGGCCCAGTAGCAGTGTATATATCCCGGGTCCATAGTTTTAGGTTCAAATCCTGTAGGGGGGATTTAGCTTGATGTCCCAAGAAGGTAGTAATAGCCCGGCCGAGAAGCTGTCGAGATGATTTGCACAGATTGAAATTATTTTCCGATCGATGTAACAATAGGCTCTCCAACATTATCGCGCATATACCACAGTAGAATGGAGCGAATCACAAGATTTATTGATCTATATTCCTTGAAACAATTCTGAAGTAGCTAATAACAGAGGAAGAACATTTCTTCCTCTTCTGATATCCAGCAGGTAAAGTTTTAATGAGAAAGATAGGACAACCCCCCATTTTTTATACATAAACGTTTAATCAAACATCCACTGGAAGAAGTAGTTTCATTAAAATCGATATTCTGAAGACCGCAAGTCTGATGGGAACTTTAACAATGCGGATGTTTGAAGAGAAAGCCTGCAATCAATGTCTCACAAAAATAAAGCTGAAAGCAGTCCTGACATTATGCCAAAACCAACATTATGTGGCTTTTCCAAATATTATCGTCTTCTTAAGTCACATCTGGACATGTTTCCCTTTAGCATTTAGAATAGATGTTAGCAATTTAGCACGAATTTCACCAACCATACTTCGCGCTAAGTAATACTTAAATACTAGGTGTGTGTGTGGGGGGGGGGGTCATTTCTTTTCTTACAATAAGCCAAAGTATTTCATTTCTTAACAATTATTGTTAGTTATTGGGGTTATAATTCATGTCTTCTTAGTCAGTCATGTACTTAAATATATTATAAAACAGGATTGGTAGAAACCTTTTCTATCTAATTAAAGATTTTAAGTACATATATATATAATTTAGTGCTATAAATTGTTGATGGAATTCAAGTCTGACACGTTAGCCCGAATTTAACCCTTTTCGTTATATAGACTTGTTTTGACTCATTGGCAAACAGAGCTGCTCCTGGGGCAATATTGTAGCCTGCATGGCAAAGAAAAATACCAACTGAAGTTAAGTAAATCATAATACATGAATATTCACGAGGTAAAGGGTTAACACGGCGGGGAATGTCGTAAACAGCACACACATATTGTCTTTGATAGTCAGTCAAGGGGAACGGGAAATGGTCACATAGCACATGTTACTGCTAAATGAACCCATTTTCGTTCATTCTTATTCAATATCAAGCATGGATATCGAAAAACAAACATGGATATCGAAAAACAAACCTGAATTCCATTTTCGTTTTTCAGTATAACACACGGAAAAAAAAAGAAGAAGAAGAAGAAAAAACTTTTTTTCCATTTTCAATATTGAAACCATTTCCGTTTGTTAAATCCCTCCCAACGAGCGTGTGTGTGTGTGTGTGTGTGTGATTATGTGACATATACATTTATGCTGACTGTCATTTTGCCGTTATGTCAAAATATGTATATACGAAGTAGGGGGCTACCTTTATTGTCTAATAAAAGAAATCTATGTATATTTACATATATAATTTTTTTAGAAAATTATAACTATTTTCATTTGTTTGTATATTTTTGAAATTCAAATAATATTCTTTCTAACCCTTCGATATTTGTTTTATTTCTTGTGTATTATTTTTGATACTCCATTCTCAATTTCTGAAAACATGGGTCTTATAATCTGTGTCACTTTTAATTTTGCCTGTATTATTTTATAATATACTCAATTTGCCATGACTTTTCGAGATAAACATTTAAACTTTGAAACCTACGGAGTGGGAATGATTTGAATTCCATCGAAAATTATATTAAATATGGATAACATTCTCTTTTACATGTAGTTACAAATGTCTCCCTTTAAGAACAAGCGACAGATTTGTCTCTATATGTAATACTTTTTTCATCTTTAAAATTTGGTTTGTGAGCTTACAAAACTTTTGAGGCAAACATTGCTTTTTTTCGGGATTGAAATTAAATCCAGAGTATAGTTTCACTATTTACTGCCAAATTATCACTTTTTTTCGCGACGTTTAATTTCTTCTACTATTCATCATAGACACTTCGTCTTCATTTTCACATAAATTTGGTCCATATGTAACGTGTCAATTGATCTTGATGTGCTTCTTTGTGTGAAAATATTCAATGAAAAATTATTAATACATAGTATATGTTAATATAATTTTTATAAATAAATCTAGAGTAGATCTTTTGACACACACTAAGACATTATTTTAGTAAAAATCTATAGAAAAAATAGTTTGCAAGCTTGACTGCGTAAACTTCTGTTTATCAAATTTACGTGACACATTATATTTGTTTTAGGAAAATCTTAAGCGATTTTGTGTAAAAACAAAAATGGTCACGAAGTTAGGACTGGGGAGACATTTGGGCCTCCGGCGATATAATCGGATCTTTATATTGTTTTACTATTATTATTGAACAAGGAACTATAAGCAAAGAAAAACAAACCCCAACAAGACTACCAGTTACATTATTTAATGTATCCATCATCCCGAAATGTTGTGGTCTTTATCTCAAAAGCGTCTCCTAATTTCGTGACACTGGATTATTTCAAAGAAGGTCTGTATATGTAGATACTAACCGGGATCTTGTAGATTTCATGCTCTTTAAGAGAGACGTTTGCTACCACGAAACAGGACAACATTGCCCACATTTAATTATTTTAATGTCCACATTATTTTCGCTGGAATCCAATCATTCGCGCTCCTTGCAAACACACACTCAACGCGGTTTGATTTTGCAAATAGAAATCGACTCTTTTTTCGTGTTTTAAATTGAAAAACAAAACTTGATTTGTGGTTTATTTTTTAGATTTTCATGCCCGGATTTGAATAAGGATAAAAGAAAATGGGTATATTTTTCGTTTTTCAAACTTGAAATTGAAAAACGAAATGACGGTATATACACGGATCATACACGGGCCCTAAACAAGGGTAACATTAGATAAAAGTTTGCAAATACCAGTGTGTACCGCAAATTAAGAGTGAATGTCAGGCGGGACACTATAAGGTGTAGAGACTGCCACAGGAATTAATCTCATTATATAAGACACCATATCTTATCATCTGAATCGCAGGTCGAATTGTTTACTTTAAGATAAATGGGTGCAATGTGAAATGTGACCGTGCCCATTTAGGGACATCTTTTTAAGAGCGTCACGTGGTATGTTTCTGTATACAATATAACTTACCAACAAACATTGCTATGATGACTATATTTATAGCATTATTGTGGTGAAAATATAACTATTCCCCTCTCCTTAGTTTAATTTAAATAAAAAAGCCAAGGATCTATCGATATTTTGAAATATATACATCAGTAAAGTGATCCGAATAACATTTATTGCTTTTTAAATAACAAATGTATCGACTCGACTTAATGACTTCAATAATCATGTCAAGTCAGTAAATGAAATCCCTAATCGCATTCCACATCAAAGTTCAATTTTTATCTAACTTTATTATCTACTATCGACGACGGGTCTATGGTCTTTATCTGCAATTCATTTCCGTGTACGGAGCCATTACATTCCTTTCATTTCATTTATAAATTGCTATAATTTATTAGCATGAATAAATCAAAACCATGAGTTAAATACACATCCAGCAGCAAGAATAATTGACTGATTGCGTTATACAAATGATCATCTACTTCATACCGATAATATAAATATCATCTTCTCATATCGGTTGTGTCTGCCCACAATTTTAGAGCAATAAATGCTACATTAAGTGGCTATCTGGTTTCAAGTGTATTGTTTGTTTTTAAATGGACTTTAATTCAAATGATCAGGGGCCGTATTCATAAAGCTCCTTAGTTTTTAAGGGAAAATAATTCCTTAACTGGAATAAATCTCCTAAGGTGTTTTATAAATAAGACTAAAGGATATCCTCAATAACTATGGGAAATCTATGTGATTTTAAGGAAAATCTTAGAAACTAAGGGATTTTTTTCCTAAGGAGCTTTATGAATACGGCCCCAGGGCTTTAATTGAGCAAACTCCCGGGTATATACTTCAGACTTAGGCCCAGGATTCTGTATTTACAAATCGTAACTTTTTTCTTTGGTACAGACAAACTATATCAAAACACCCTAATTAGGTAATTAGACTCAGTGAATATTGTACGGCATTTTGTCAGTTTAATACTAATCTTGAACGAGTGTAAAAGTGAATGTGATACGACAAGGAATGTGGAAATTACTTTACCACTAGAATGAGTTCACGAGACAGTCCCAATATCTTCTTTGTAATAGTTTTGAAATCAGCATATAATGGCATTCTATCCTTTGAGTCAATACACAAAACAAACATTTGTTCAGATTAATCCTTCCTTTCTTTATATAGACTCAATTTGACGCATTGGCAAATAGAGCGGACCCATATCAGACGGTGTCGAATTCCACCAACAATTTTTAGCGCTAGGTAAAACTTAAATACTTAAGGGAGAATTTCATTATTCTCCTTTCTCTTATAAAAATACCCAAATGTTTCATTTCATTTCAATTGTTGTTAGTATTTAAGGTAATAATTCATTTCAGCTTAGTCATGTACTTGAATATTTAATAAAATAGTAATAATGGAATGTATATCTGTCTAGTTTAAGAATTTAAGTCTTACTTTGCGCTAAGTATTGCTGGTGGAATTCCAGCCAGATCCTTCCAGGGTCTCCTCTCTATTTGCTCATTCAGTATCGTAGTACACAGCCTGCATAATAAATCCATTGTCTCAAAAAGCATTTAAAGTTCAGTCAATTAATATTCATTAAGTCATATTAGTCATGAATATTCATAGGGTAAAAAAGGGTAACATATATTAGCTCTAGAATAAAATATACTACCATTTACAGATGTACAACTTAATGACGGAATCGCCCATGAATGCAAATCTCCGTTATTAAATCATTACCAAGCATGTTTTTTTCGTTGAAACAGTTTTATATATATTATACACAAACTAGCCATACAATTACCATATTTATATTTATATATGGTAATTGTATGGCTTGTTTGTGTCACACGCAATGCGTTAATCTAAAGTTAAACCTCAACAACAGAGGTACATTACAGTGTCTTGATATAAACACAATGCAATCTCATCTATAGATGGCATATGTATCACATGACGGTATAAAAATGATTTAACAAAATATAATATCGAAAAAATACGACAAAAGGTGCACTACGTATTTCAACGTAAACATACTATAAAATATATCAGCATGTATAGAGAATGAACGCACTACCTTTAATATGATAGTAACAGATT
This sequence comes from Solen grandis, assembly GCA_021229015.1. Classification (NCBI taxonomy): domain Eukaryota; kingdom Metazoa; phylum Mollusca; class Bivalvia; order Adapedonta; family Solenidae; genus Solen; species Solen grandis. Next base: position 1,051,727 of record CM037791.1, read on the forward strand.
GTTCATCAGGCTAATTTCATCGGGTATCTGATAAAATTCGTTGTTCGGCGTAGCTTACTAACCTCATTTTTGACCAACTTGGGATGATGACGTAAGACACTGCGAATAAGTATTTTAACGATTTCCATTGGAAGATATTCCTATACTCACGGAGAAAAAGTTATTTGATTAAAACATTACAATTATGTTTACTCCGCCGATTGCAATTGGGGGTGCTTTAATTATTCCTAGGATATATGATGCACAGATAATGATTTGTACGTCATTTAATCATTCTACATTTTCCTTTACTTGAACCTTATCAATGCCGCTTTTTTAAAAGATATCTCTTGTGTTTTTTTGTCTCTGTATGAATTGAGCTAAACTGACATTTTTTATTCAGTTTTACTCTCTGTTTCATGATGGATTGATGTTGGCGGAATTACGGTATAAAATACTTGTATGTGTATATAAGTACATGTGCTATCATTGTTTTGTACAATGAAATGTGTATGTAAAAAAAAATATGTGTGTTTACGTTTCTGTTGAATAAAATTTTGAATCTTGAATCTTTATTACTGGGGTTGATCGTAGCATTTAATGTTGCTACGCTTGTGTATGTACTCTTTCTCTAACATCGACATGCCTGGATGAAACAATTCACACTTTATTGTGAGACTGTAATTCAATGATCATTATAATGAGGCGAGGAGTAAGACTTAATCATAACAGAATTAGGAACTCTTGCCTACAGGTCATTAACAAGTATTCCAAGATTCAAAGATATACCTTAAAGGGTTCAGTGAAAAAGTGAAAAGGTACGAAAATCTTAACCGAGAAAAAGGGGGGCATAATTTTGGTCAATATCTATGGCAGAGTTATGTACTCTTGCCTACATATGGAGTTAATGGTCATAAAAAACATTCCAAGTATCAAAGCAATACCTTAAGAGGTTCAGTAAAAAAAATGACGTGGTTAAAAAAACTTAACCATTACGGCGACGGCGAATCCGACGGATGGGTAATAGAATAGCTCTCTTTATATTTCGAATAGTCGAGCTAAATATTGCATCAAGCACTGACAATAAAAAAGAAAGAAAGACATAATGATAAAAGCGCACTAACGGTAGTGAAACTTATATATTCACAAAACCTTTTTGGCAATAAGAGATCAAGCATTTTAAAGCAAATTGTGTGTTACTGTATTGTGTCAATATTATGTAAAGACATTTTGAAAAGACCATTCATTTGTGTCGTGGCGTATCCACTTTATTCTAGATCGATTTATCGACGAAGCAATAAATATCAAGTTTCACTATCAACAACTGATCATAACTCCTAGTGAGAAAGAGTAAATATCCTGTCCGTCATGACCCTGGCATAACATGGAACCGATACACATTTTATGCATGTATGATCTTGTCACAGCATATAATTTTAGGCACATATTTCATATTTCAGGCTAAACAACTGTAACTCTCTGATCTTTATAGCACTATCTAATGTATTTACATGCACGCGGATAACGAACGGTGAAGAGGTTTTTTCCTAAAGCAAGACCTGATCATAGTTAGACAATATTTAAGTCAACAGGGAAACAAGTTACTAATCATAATTCATTTACCCCAACCCAACGTTTCGGCCGTTACTGCATTGGACAAGTACTCTGTGCCTGGAAAACTCATGACCTCCCTTACACACAACGGGGTTTGAATTCATAATCTTCTGAACCTGAGTCATGTACGCTTCGACTTGACTACGGCAGGATCTGAACCGGTGAACACTGGAAGCCTTATCAAGAGTGCCAGCCTACTCGAAACATATATACATTGTGTACAGTGACTTAATCACGATATAACACATTCATATTACACTGTCTTTACTATAACATTTCATTTACTTGTGAGAAAATAAATGTATTTATACGTTAAATTGAATAACACCAATGCATACGCAGACAATTAATTGTCTTAGGTCTTCAAATTACTTTAAAGCAATATCATTACAAAGTGGAGAAATATATGGAATATCCTAATAAAATCAGGTTTTAATGTACATACCTCACGATCTTATGATCCTGTTCACTTCACTAAAATATACACCCAGGCAGGTGCAGCTTATACTAAACTCAAGCAATCAGTAAGGTTTACTTTGTAATACTCTCTATACACCGTACAAAATGAAGGCTTTACACTCTGAGCTAGATTGGGAAAAATCGATATATCGTTTCCGTCGATAGTATAGTTCTTACGTCAGTATGGTCCGGACTGAATAGAGCTTTGTCTGTAATAAGTATACATGGATATCGTGTATCCCATGCAGGTATGTTTTAACAGAAACGTGTTCTTACTGACCTCATATTGAACGGAAACACTTGTTCAAAGTATAAGCTTATACAAAGGGCATGTAACACATGTAAACGTAGTGATGATATAAGAGTGATTACTAGATTAATCAGCCCGTCTTTCTGACTGATTAATAACTCAATCAGTGCTTTTCATCCTAATACTTGTCAATTTTTTTTCATATACATTAATGGTGGTGTAACATATGATAAATATCAAATTCTTAATGTCGTAAGGGGCCTCCGTGGCCGAGAGTGTAAAGTCGCGGACTAAGATCTTTTTTTACAGTTAACAATTACAAGTAATACAGACGGTGAAAATGGCAATTTGACATGTCGCACCCTATACAGCTCGCTTCGAATAGCTATATTCGTATATGTTTTCGTACACAGCTCCTCGGTTAGCTCTTTTTGCTGAATATACCTCTCGTACTACGGGATACCTGTTGCTTTTTTTTCGGATATCAGATGCAAGATAGGAAGTAGCCATATATGTAGTAATTGTCTAACTGGTTGTCTGTTTGTCCCCATGGACGGATGTAAGGAGGATGGGGGTCGGAAGCGGTGTTCGATCCCCCAACCAAAGCCCCAACCATTTTTTTTTATTTCGCTGTACATATGTCATGACGTATATGTTTCTGTTGATGGTTACTGACAACATATAGCGTTACTCATGATAATCACTGACTGTTCATATGGCATTACTCGTGATATTTACTGACTATACATAATTATGGCGTTACTCGAGGTAAATACTGACTATATGTTTCTGTTGATGATTACTGACTACAAATGATATTACTTTTTGTATATCCTTACTATACCGAATAGCTGTTTATTTCTAAGGCAATGATATTCTGCGGTTTTGCCCCAAAATGGTATTTTTTTTCTAAGGATTATTTTACTGCGATATATTGACTGGTTGTAATGTTTTACTGGTCGGGGTAAACTGACTCATGCTGATAATAGAAACACAGTCACGACGTATTTGCAGGAAATCAGTATTTTTTTTATTCAAAGTTAATTTCCACGGGTATTATTTCTACGGTAATGTGTTCATCCGCAGAACAGCAGAAATAAACTACCCGCAGAAATAACTGACTATACGGTATGTTCCTGTTGATGGTTACTGACTACATATGACATTACTCATGGTGATTCCTAGCTATGTGTTACTCTTGGTAGTCACTGACCATAAATGAGGTTGCTATTGGGGATTGCTGGGTTAACATGGTGTCGCTGTTGATGATTAATTATTTTAAATGCCTAATCCTGATGATGAGGATATATTCATCAAATATGATAAACACTGATAATGATTCTGGTTATCAATGCTACTTGATGTAACTATAGTTTTGTTTGCTGATACTTATATGTTCTGTCTTATTTCAAAGTTTTGAATTAAAAATATTCTTTAAAATATTCTTACGTAGTTCATTTAGTTTTTTAAATTCCTTAACAATGATCGATAATTATGACTGCTTGGCAATGATGATTGATGAAGTCTACTGATAATGATTTTTGATGATGATGATCAGCAAAGGAGGTTAGGAAAATGATAATGGTGATGACCTTGGTGATGGTGATGATGTTGAATTATTCGTTTGAGGGGTTTTGTCCGTTTCTAACAGTATTTCAGTTACCCCCCCCCCCCCCCCCCAATAAAAACAAACAACAACAACAACAACAAAAAAAAAACAACAAAAAAACAAAAAACGTCACGGGAAATTTACATATGGTAAATATTATTTTCCAGAGTGGAACCAGTACTGTGGCTATTTGAACATTCAGCCGAATTCTTTGCTGGTTGACCATTCAGCATGGCTTTTTGACTTTGAATCGTCAATATACTGATAGATGAACGGCACCAAAGCTATAAGCCTCTTCTGATATACAATCAGTTTCATCAAAGATTATACGAGCTGTACTCGACTTTGCATATTTTTTTTTCGAATACAGCTCTTATGCTTTTCTTCGAAGAGAGCTACTCCGGGGAATTATATTCGAAGAGAGCTACTCCGGGGAGTTATATTCGAAGAGAGCTACTCCGGGGAGTTATATTCGAAGCGAGCTGTATAGTGGGTGACAGTGACAGACTATCCATTCAGAAACAAGTTGACAGTTAATTTAAACAAAAGGGTCGAATTCCACTAACAATTCTTAATGCTAAGTATAACTTAAATACTTAACGGCGAATGTTATTAGTCTTGTTTCTCTAATAAGAATACCCAAATGTTTCATTTCTTATTAATAACTTTTTTTAAAAAAGGAATTGTATCTAGTTTAAGAATTTAATTTTAAAAGTATTGTTGGTGGAATTTGAGCTTGTTTAAAAAAAAAAAAACTCTTTTCACTCATTACAAAATGAAACCAGTTTTTCTGAAATTTCTCATATATTTAAGATATTTAGCCAAATTTGGCATACAAATCTAATTTTATTATATTCAAGTAGATTTTAAAAATCATAATCTTTGATTAAAGATATATTCGGTCCAAGATTATTATCACTAAACTTGACAGAAAGTTGTTTGTTGAAACACTGTGCAACATTAATATCGAAAAGTTAAAACAGACAAAGTCATATGGACATACGAAATCTAAAAAAACAAATAATACCCCCCCAACCCCCCCCCCCCCCAACTCCCCCCCCCCCCAAAAAAAAACACACCATAAAACATAAGACAAAAACAAACAAAAAACGACGACTTGACGTCATGAATATTAATCCGAAGCAGGCAGTCAGGTGTTGACAGTCATTTTATATACGAACACATACCTTGCTTGTGAAAACACTGTTTGTGTGGTACATATTGAGGGCGTCAAAATGAGTCTATATGAGGGAAAGGGTTAATGTAGTTCCAGCATGTATAGGCAAATAATATCAAACACGCTATCAAACACATACCTATACGTCCTTACACGAATGTATGCATATTATATATGAAATATACACACGTCAACTTCTAGCTTACATTTACCGTATAAATACTGTAATATCATAAATTTTCGTTGACATTAAATTTCGTTGATTATGTACCCAAGGGAATTTCGTGGGTACATTTATTTGTGGATCTATGTTCTAGAATCGCGAGGTCTACATAATTGGTGTCACGTGATCATGGCGGATAGTACGAGCTGAAATTTTCGGCGGGATGTTAACAGACTTCAAAATAAGCTAGATGAGGTATTCATGCAATATAACGTCACATCTATTGTGGTTTGCCATCATTATTTACATATTTCATACATCGTGGCGATCGGTTTTGGACATAGAGCTTAATCACGCTTTCTCTGTTGGAAAAATGAATCGTTTTCAAATTCTCCAAGAGCGGGATACCCCACCCGCACCCCCACCCACACATATTGAAGCGAGTGGTGATCATCATAGCTCGACAATAACAAGGCATGATTTTCTAAACTCGTCCATAGACTATAAACTGACTTGTATGTTTGATGAGTTACGTTGTATTAGAAATGATCAAATTCATTGCAACCGTGGTTTAGCGATATTTGAGAAATCACTCATGTGTGCCGAACGAAATCTAGGTCAAGTTGTACAAATCACAAACAGTCAAACAGAATTCATGAAGACATTGGCATATAAGTCTATAGACATCGAAGCACGATCTCGTAGAAATAACTTGATTTTTCGAGGTTTCAGTGAAAATAGAGGTGAAAATTGTTTCTCATTGATTAGAGACTTCCTTGATAATCATCTAGATATTGACCCCAATACAGTATATCTTGCACGAGCCCACAGGTTGGGAAGACGAGACCCACAAAAGCAGGTGCAGCGGAGACCTATAATAGTCAATTTTCGTGACTATTGTGACATAGAAAACATCATGGGAAGTGTCTACATGTTGAAAGGTACCAACTTTTCTATAGATTACGATTACCCGAGGGAGATCCAGTCTGCCCGAGCCCGTCTCTGGCCAAAATATAAACAGATAAAATCTGAACATCCTCAATCAAAGACACAGATTGTATACCCTGCAAAGTTATTAAAAGACGGCCGTGTTATTCATGATGAACTACCCGAGTGGTCCAGATATATCAACACAAGCAGACTGACACACATAGAGAAACTGTCAGGAGTCAAATTATGTAGTGGTCAAGTTGAGAGTGGGTGTTTACCAAATGTTAATGGATTAGTATCAGATGCTGATCAAATGGAAGCAAACAACTTACCACAGCCAAATCCGTCTGTTTGTTCTCTTCCTGTTGCCATGAGCAACACTGTTATACACCCACATTTTCAAAACACACATGTCCAACACATTATTCCAGTTGTCAACAATAATCCACCTCAGGAACTGTCACAATATATGCCAACCGATCTGACTTACACTGTCAACCACTTGCATCAAGATACTCAGCACACTCCCGTACATGCAAGCAGCATCGAACCAGGCCGGCAATTATTAGTATTAAACCCACAACCATCAGTTCACATGGAAGCCCAAAACGCATCTCACGTGGAAACGTGCGTCACAACCAACACATCTATGTCAATGGTCAACTCACAGGGCCCCATTAATGAACCGCCAGTTTTGCAGTCTCCCGCCTGTAACACCCAACTGTCACAGCAACAACTTACAACCCAAAGCAGCGAGCATATTTTGCCATCTTCACTTCCTGATAACTCGTGTATCGAAAGTGAATGTAAACAAACACCTCAAATCAATACACAGCCACCTGTCTCACCTGTGAGAGGTAGAGCACGCGTAGCACGTGCTACCTCAAGGTCAGAGAAACGCTCTCACTCTACCAAACCTTACCGTAGACAAAGTGAAAGTGTCACACGTAATACAAATCGGATTTTACCCAATTCTATTATTAATAACCAATCACAGGATAACACCGATTGTCGGGTTTTCCCAAACAGTCAAAGTTAGTTAACCGAGGAGAAGGTCACGCTGCGATGTGTTCTTCTTAATATCCAAGGTCTCGTTACAAAACGCACAAACAAACTTACCTCCCCTGAATTAATAAGTGTGTTTAAGTCACATGATATTGTTTTATTGACGGAGACTTGGTCTAATACACTTTTTGATTTTAATGTAAATGATTTTGAACATTTTGCTTTACACAGGACTGAAAACAAGTTGTCTTCTAAACGTTCCTCAGGCGGTGTTATTGTTTATATTAGAAATGAATTTGTATCAAGTGATACACTGGTGTTTCAAAGTCATGATGACATTATTTGTGTGAAAATAAATGGCTGTAAACTTGGTTTGAAAAGTGATTTGTTCATTTGTTTATGTTACATAGTTCCTGAAAATAGTACGCGACAGGGCATGATTGATTCACATACTTATGATAGATTGTTACAACATATTGTTTCTTTAAATTCTCGAAATGATAATGATCTCAATCTACTAATATGCGGTGACTTGAACTCTCATACATCTGATAGTCCTGATTTTGTTCCTAATGACAGTTTATCAAATATACACGTTTTAGCAGACGATTATTGTACTGATGATTTCGCACCCCGTATCTCTAAGGATAAAGGCAGGCTTAATAGTAACGGTGTTATGTTATTAGATCTTTGTAAGCAAACTGGGATGCGAATATTAAATGGGCGTGTAGGTAATGATAAAAATATAGGTCAGTATACATATGTTGGTAACAGAGGTTCTAGTGTAGTTGATTACGTAATCAGCACACAAAACTTATTTGATTTCATTGACTATTTTAACATTGACGGCCCAAATATTCTTTCTGATCATTGTATGATAGATTTTAATTTAGGTTTTCAAAAATGTCACACAACTTTTGTTAATAACGATGAACAATATGACCAGATTAATTACAAATATGTTTGGAACACAGATAATATACAAGATTACAAAGATCGTTTATCAATGATTGATACCAAACATGATTTGGAACATTTTAAATCTAGAGTATGCAATGCAAACTCGAATAAGGATATTGATACGTGTATTCAGGAATTCTCTGGAATTTTCGATGAGGTTGTTGCACCTCTATTTAAATGTTCTCTACGTTCCAAACATGCATGCACTAACAGTAATAACAAAGAAGATGATACAGCATCAAACAAGTGGTTTACAACTGAATGTGATAGTAAACGTCGGCAATTTTATATAGCTTTAAATCAATACAGATTAAATAACTCAGATAATAATAGAATTAATATGGTAAGTAAAAGGTCACAATATAAATCATGTATACGTACTGCTAAATTTGAGTATGATAAGCGTGAAACACAGAAATTACTTAATATGAAAACTAAAAATGCAAAGTTATACTGGAAGATGTTAAAAAATTGTGCTGGTATTAAAAGCAGTAACATTGCACTGAATATATTCGAACAATACTTTAAATCAGTAAACAACCCTAATGATACCTTTTTTACTCCTGACGAAGATATTTTACATTTTATTGACCGATATGAAAATAATGAATTTGACACTATGTTTTCAGAATTGAATTTACATTTTACAAATGAAGAGTTACTTAAATCTATAAACCAATTAAAGTGTGGTAAAAGTGGTGGTCCGGATCTGTATCTGAACGAATTTTTTATTCATGGCAAGCATGTTCTTTTACCATATATTTTAGAACTTTTTAATAAAATATTTGAAATTGGTTATTTCCTTCATCGTGGTCCGAAGGGTTTGTTATTCCATTGCATAAGAAAGGTAATGTAAATGATGAAAATAACTATAGGGGAATTACACTGTTAAGTTCATTAGGTAAACTGTTCACAAGAGTATTGAATAATCGTTTATGTCAATGGGCTGAGAACTATAATGTATATATTGAGGCACAGGCTGGATTCAGGTCAAATATGGGAACCACTGATAATTTATTTGTACTCCATGGTCTTATAAACCATATGTTAAATAATGGTAAACGTTTATTCTGTGCATTTATTGACTTCAGTAAGGCTTTTGACTACGTGAATAGGGATAATTTATGGGCAAAATTAATCAAATTGGGGTTAAGGGGTAATATTCTAAATATTGTAAGGTCAATATATACTTGTGTTAAGTCTAGAGTTAAGCACTTAAATGAGATAAGTAATAGTTTTGACTGTATTTTAGGCGTAAGACAAGGTGAATGTTTATCCCCTTTTCTGTTTTCCATGTTTTTGAATGATCTAGAGGATACATATGTTACAAGCGGGGTTGACGGAATCAATATTCAGATGTTTAAAATGTTTTTAATATTATATGCGGATGATATAGTCTTATTTGCCGATAGTAGTAAGGAATTACAAAAAAGTATAGATGTGCTTCAAGCTTATTGCAATAGATGGAAACTTAAAGTCAATCCAACAAAAACTAAAGTGATGATATTTAGAAAAGGGGGGCGTCTGTCTAATATTTTTCATTTTCGTTATGGGGACGTGGAACTTGAAATTGTTGATAAATTTGTATATTTAGGCATAGTGTTTACATCTGGTGGTTCGTTCTCTGAGGCTCAAAACACTTTATCTGGACAAGCTTTAAAGGGTATTTTTCAACTTAACAAGTATTTAAATAAATTTACGAATTTATCTGTGAGACACAAATTAGAATTATTTGATAAATTAATTTTGCCAATCATGAATTATGGGAGTGAAATTTGGGGATTTCATCATGGAAAAGCTATTGAAAGAATTCACTTACAATTTTGTAAACGTCTTCTAGGGGTAAAGAAAACTACACAAAACGATTTTATTTATGGTGAACTAGGCAGAATGCCATTGCAAAATTTACGATTTTATAATATCATTAAATATTGGTTAAAAATAATTCATACAGATAATAAAAAATACATTAAAAAGATATATGACCTTCTATATCACGATTCTGTTTTAAATCCTAACAAAAGTAATTGGTGTTCACTTTTAAGAAATTTACTGTCTTTAATAGGATTTTACGAAGTTTGGTTATTTCAAATGGTTGGTGACCCTAAATTATTTTTGAGCATTGTTAAGCAAAGAATAAAAGATAATTTTGTGCAGATTTGGAACAGCAATCTGAATGAATCAACAAGAGCTATTTTTTACAAAAATATTGCAAATTTTTGTTTCCAACCTTACTTAGATATTATTCAAGTAACAAGATTAAGGATTAGCATGTCACGATTACGCACATCTTCTCATAGACTTTGCATTGAAACTGGTCGTTGGAATCAACCTGTAAGTATACCTATTAATGAACGATTTTGTCAGTTTTGTAATACACTAGAAGATGAGTTTCATTTTGTACTAGAATGTTCTTTATACAATGATTTGCGTAAAAAGTTAATATCAAATTTTTATTGGAAACGCCCTAGTATGTATAAATTGATTGAACTGTTTGATTGTAATAATAAATGCACATTAAGGAAACGCGTTATATATTGATAAAGCTTTTACAATGAGGAACTCTATAATGTATGGTTAGTTTCAAAATCTAAGTAGTTAAATTTATTATTTGATTTGTATATATATATATATATAAACCATTATTGTACTTGTTCAGTATATAAGTTGTTAATTCTAAATAGACCTACAAGTTTCGTGCAAAGCTAAATGTGGCTAAAACGAGTCTAGTCCATTATTAATAACGAATTTGCTCGCGATCATTCTAAATTATATTTTCAAGAATGTGTTTGTTATGTTGTAATGCATGATAAGAATGATTTATTACTGTTGTATGCATAAATATGTACTGTCTGTCATGATATGTTTTGCTTTGTTTGCCACATGGGTCAATGACCTTCTGGTTTGAATGAAATAAACTTTGAAACTTTGAAAACTTTAATAAAAAAAATTGTGGGGATAAATATTCGAGGATAACCCCACCACAAAGTCGACGAAAATTAGTGCCCCAAGAAAAATAATGATTTCACAGTATAACAAATAGATAAATATATACATATCCATACTATTAAAACATTAATAAATTCCATCTTTTAAAGCTTTTAACATATTTCACACAAGTTGTTAACTGATAACAATTTCATAAAGCTTTTTATTTAAATATTATTTTTTTTTGACAAAGCTACGAGGATTTGTGAATTCCATTTTATTTGTTGTTTTCATTTTTTCAAAATACGAGAGTGTGTTTGGTCCTTGGGAGTAATATGGTTAAATATATTTTCTTCTTTCCCGTTCAAAATTTTTGCAGATAAATAAAAAAGGAAATTCATCTCCTATCTGATTTCTATTGTAAATACTGCAGTATCTTTCACATAAAAGAATACTTAGCCAAGTTCCTATTTCAACTTGTAATTTATTATTCATTGACATGAAATGTGATAAATAAGTGTTTGTAATCAATGGCTATTTTTTAAAACCAAATTTAGTTTTATAAATTCTACAAATAATGCCCTTACCAGATGTTTGAATATCTGCATACCATTCATTGATTAAAAGATCATAATTTTTTTTTATTTTTTTTTATTTTTTTTACAGATAAGTATAACAAAATCGGTTTATGGGGTGAGATGACTATCCCAGATATTTATCATTCCACATTTGACAAAAATATTAATTACTGAGTACAACCAAGGATTTTTTTCTTTAGAGCCTCAGTGAATACTGTTGATTCATTAAGCATTGCATTATGTAATTTAATCTGTTATTGTTTTCGTGAAGAAAAGTGACCTTAGACCAATATGAAACAATCCTACTTTCAATGTCTACAGATAATTGGGTGCAACCTGTTTCCCAATATATTATATAATTAGATGTTGTCTTTTATAATTTAAGTATGTATTTGAACTGAACCTATTCAAAAATGTATAAATTTATTTCCATTTTCTATGATTCCTGTCCATATTAAGAAGATTTGTTCATATGTCTTTTGGCAATTTGAGTTATTTGAATTACGTAATATACTGTACATGGCACGCCTTTCTTGCTCAGCAATATGTTTTTTTAGCTTTCGGAAATGAACCAGTTCTTTTAGATAGTAAATCTAAATATTTGAATTTTAAGACACACTGAATACTTTTAGATTTATACTTAAAGTCATACATTCAAGTTCGCCCTTTCGAGATAATATCTTAGATTTTTCAAAATTAACTGTAAACTTATTCGACGAGCTGATTATTCAGTCCAATACTATTGCAATGAATTTGGAGCTTCTTCCTCATGATTTCTTTTCACAATCCCGATCCACCTTTTATGACCCAATATTACGTTTACATTTACTCTTCCCCCCTCTCTCTCTTTGCTTGTCTGTCTATCTCTCTTTCCCCCTTGTTTTTGCATTTCTACTGGTAGTAACAGGTAATTGAAACCGCACAGGTATTTATCTCACTGTTAATTGCAGATAGAATTTATTCTGTCAGTAAGACGACAGACAAAACACATACTTTGTTATTATACATACTATAGCGTACGATTAGGGTCGATATGGTATCACCCTGCATCATGCTGAAACTTTCAGCATAATACAGGGTCGTACATTTAGATTTTCAGCATCATCGTAAAAACTTTAGCATGATGCAGCATGAGACAGAAACATGATTTTTGACCCTTTAGTACGCAAATGCGTCACCCTGTAATTTGCTGAAACTTCCAACCTCATGCTGAATGTTTTCAGCATGGTATAGGGTCGTGCATGTTTTTAACTAAGGTAATCGATAAGATTTATTTAGATTTAAGGTAATTTAATAACACAGTAAAACAGATCAAATTGATTATTGGTGAATGTTACATATTATGAATCCATACTAATTAAGAAAATATGAAACCAAATGTCATAATGTCAGTATATAAATGACTATTTACGTAAAACAATGTTCTTTTTGAATATGTAAATGTTATATAAGGACGAGCTATAAAAATGCAATGCAAATATGGAAAAGATTTATAAAAGATTAACATGATTTAAATAAGTCGTACTATTAGGTAATAGAGTTAAAGTCAGAAGGCAGTTCTAAGTCCAAATACTTAAATCAATACCACGGCTTGATACTACTTGTATTATGCGCCCTTTGTATAACCAGACTTATACTTTGAACAAGTGCTTTCCGTTCATAGAGGTCGGTGTAAACACTTCGTATGGTTGATCTATAAAATCTAGATTCTGCTGACCTGCTCAGACGTGGGCATAGTGTAATTGCTTTATACATAACTTAACTTAAGGACGTATGTTTCAGGCAAAGACATATTCAACAGAGACAGGAAACTCTCTGAATGCCAGTGGAATATATTGTTTAGGCAAATACAAAATCATTGAATATTGCAAACATTAAAAAGTATCGAAAAAATCACAAAGGAAAATGTAACCATATTTCTCTACTGCAAGGAATTACTTCCAGTTATATTTATTTTAAAATTCATCAGTACAGCAGAAATCAACACATTTTACATATGTATGTACTTTTCCATTTTACGTAAAACATTTTTATTTTTGACTGTTTTTTTTTTATACACAAAGTATCATTTTTGGTGCATGTATTGTAATATTCTTGTAGGACACAAATTACTTTCAAATATCTTTAGTAGAAAAGGAGGTATTTGAAAGCGTGACTTTGCGAAAATTGGAAAATTTGTTACGTTGCCATTTCAAGCGGTATTTTTTTGTATTCATATTTTCTGTTCTGTTCAAGCGTTTTTATTAATTTTAAATGAATTAAGTATGTTTAAATGGTTTTAAACTTGGTTTCCATGTTTAGTATTAGACAGTTACCATAGAAACAGCTCAGTAGCTCTAAGATGATCTCGGTGACCTATACCTTTTTCATAGTTTTAGTTTTGATCCAGCAACGGAACCATAAAATAATACTTCCAAGAAAAAACAAACTATTCAAGGATGTACTGTAAAAATGAAAAAAAGAAAATAAAGCTATTTTTCTCTCCCTTTTCCAAAATTTATATGAGTTTTTGTCCATTTCTGTAAAAACTGTATATCAGAAACTTCTACTGAAGAAAAGAAAACTGTTTCATACGCCCTTAATTGATTATAATCAAATCCATCTCTTTGGCAAAGTTATCAACATAGTGATTTCGAAACTTTTCAGAACAAATCGAAATCAGGGGATGGGTTCAAATCGGAAGAGTACAGGTGTTTGCGAACTTTAGACAGCATACAATAATTCGTTTATTATTGAATTTGCGTACCCATTGTCTGTATGCAAGTAGAAATTCTAAGCACATTCTCCTTCGTAAACAGCATATTTTGCATCGATTCTGAAAAGAAAACTGCTGTATCTTTTTTCAAATGTGTACTATTTTCATATGCAGAGAAAATGGATGATATGTGCTTTATGTGATAACAAACAAATACACACGAATTCCGAATGTTCTCCCAAATGTTTGAAAATCGTGTACATCTGGCAAATGAATCATATTAGGGCCTATATAGAAAACATAATTTTCCACTTTGCATATACAGAATTAGAATTGATTAAGAAATAAAATACAGCACCTTTCTTCTCTGACTAGCTTAAAATGACTCATTATACCACGTAGTATCAGTGTGGCCACATCACGTGGTATATGACATCATTTTTGCAACTATCGCAAGCAGCAAATTTGCATTGACTGCTGTAGGTATTTTATTTATTCGCGAATTTGATGTAGCGCGTGCGAAGCGAAAAATTGAGCACTACACAAAAACCCTAAATATTTTTTGGAAGGTTTTCCCAAATATCAGGGGAAACTGTACATCTGACAAAAGAATCATTGGGACCTATGTGTAGGGAACAATTTTCCGCTTCGCGAGCGCTGTATACCATTAAGATTTATAAAGAAATTAAATACAGCAGTTTTTACGGAATCCAATTTGGGACATCGCGTTCTCGCCCCGCGAGATTCGTTTGTTGCATTCTCGCGTTTTTATTATTATTATTTTTTATTTGACATATCGTACAATGACACTATGCATTTATTATTTGACTATTTGACTATTTGAGTTTACCGTCGCTTCGACAGTATTTCAGTCATATAGCGACGTCCAGCTAATTTCAGGTGGAGGAAAATCGAATGCACGGAGGCATCTGGGTAGAACCACCGACCTACCGCAATCCAGCTGGAATGACCCTGCCACGATTCAAACCCATGCGGTGAGGGGCTGAGTGAGTGTTAAAGTCAGCGACTTTACTCTATCGGCCAAGGAGGCCCCCATACTTTTACAAGTCTTATTTATAGTTTGGTAAGTTGACTCTCTTTTCGATTGTTTAACTTCTTACTTGACTTTGTTTCGATTACAATGAGCGGTGCATTAACTGCAACATTGACGGTTTCGCGTTTTCTACCTCGAAATGCATTTCATGATTTGAGATAGCAGCACTGGTGTTAAAATGTAACAAAAGCATGTTGTTATGCCTTTCTAACCATTTACAAAATAACACCAACGCACCAAGCCAAGCATTGCAGATACGGTAGGATGGTAGCTGAGAGAGAGAGAGAGAGAGAGAGAGAGAGAGGCACTTGACCCTCAGTTTGTAGGGTTTGTGAATTGTATCATATATATGTTTTATATTGATGAACATTGTCAGTTTTTCGGCGTAGCTGTATAATTTCGATTTCAACTCGCATCTTAAACCAATCAAATGTACGCTAACAGCGGTAAATAATTCTAAGCTGAATAAAAGGACTCCTGTTATTGGTTAACGCATCGTTATGGACTATAAAATTACTGTAAATAAGGGGTGCAGCTTGTATATATCATTCAGCTTGGTGTTATTACTTTTCTTTTTGATGTAAACATGAAAGTGATTTCAGTAAGTTAAATACAATCCTTTTCCATCAATTGAGGAATGCTACTTTGTGAAAATGATTTAAAACAACAAAAAAGAATCCAACCCCTTAATTACTATGTATATTGAATTCTTCCAGCCTGCCGAGATGCTCTCATTGAAAATTAATTCGCCAAAACCAAAACAACTAATAACGCTTTTATATCATAATTGTCATATGCAATAATGATATGAACAAATATCAAACAAGCCTATTTACAGATATATTTTTTTGTATTACAGTCTATAAATAAGTATATTTCATAGAAAAAATACTGAACTATTTCTAGAGCGTACTAAATTTGTTGTGCGTCGGTCTTTCGCGCGCTTTTCCTCGGAATGTTCTAGAAGACTGGAAATCTCGTTTTTCTTTCATCCTACGCCGAATATCTTTTTTAAAGATATTTCTTGTTTTAATTACCTGTGTATTAAATGGTGGTGATGTGATTTTATGAAAGTTTTTGTACATTTTTAAGTTAAAATTGTATGTAGTTCGTATTTTTTTCACTTTGGATCATGTTTATTGTAAGTATAAGTAAAACACATTAGTTTTGAAAAGAGTTATAATTTCGAAATTTTGTAGTGAGGTTATACTTCTTAGAGATTATTTATGTTATGAAAGTACATTTCGGATAGGTTCGGACTTTTACATTGCTGTATTTTTTGATGCTTTAGATTTCACAATTTGATGGCTACAGTATTTCTAGGCAGAGGAAAAGGTATTTGGTGAAATTTGTGAAAATATCGGCTTACTAGTTCAAGTTTTTACATACCACAAGTTTTAGCCTACCAAAATTTCCTTCCAGGGCATTTCTAAATTATGAAGTATGAAGTGAAAGCCGTTTTTCAGCATTTGCATATGGAAGGGATAACCTTAGAGTACGAAAAGGACAAACTGTAGGTGGTTGAACATTTCTCTCCAAGTCAAAACTTTCTTGTGCTGTTTTTTTTTCTTTAAGTCATGGTAGCACAGGAAATGAAGCAAGAAATTCAAGGACTTTAATAGGGCTAAGTTCAATTGAGGCTGATATCGACAACACGAAGCCGTAATTTAAACCTGCACGCACCTGCTAGACTGACTAAAAATGGTCGATAAAATGGCGTATAAATGGCGCACATCACGTGATATCACGTTTATAGTTAATATCACCTGATCCGCCACTGATTTGCTGATAACTTAACAGAAAACCAACACGTCATCAAAAACATTAAAATGGCGGATAAATGGCGGTTTCTGCTATCACGTCACTTCCGATTGGATCCCGTCTCATCGTAGGTATCATGAGGCAAATCAGATACTAAGCGGGATAACATCTCCGCAGGAAGCGAATCTGAAACTGTCAAGTTGAAATGTATGACTATAGATGTTCCTTCCCATTGGAAGGAACAATAACTTGAAACAGAAAAAATAAAATAAAAAAAAACCTAAGAAAGGGGGTGGGGTGGGGGTGAGGGATTTCAAATAAATTCTTCATTCTAAATCCATTTCAGATATCTGCAGTTTTGTGTTCAGCCATGAGTGTAATTAATTTATGGAAAAAAATGTATATAATGAGTTAATAAAAATATGGGAAACAATTTATGTAATGAAATTTTAATGCTTTATTGCAATACATTTGTTTTTTTATTTTATTTTAAACCTATATGTCACTGTTAGGAGAGAAAGATTTGCAGCCTGACCGTGACGGGAACCCGGGGTCTCTTGCTTACAGGGCGAATGCTCTACCAGCTGA
>CM037791.1:1069576-1081145 GCA_021229015.1 Solen grandis
TGTCTTTAGCATTACTTCATTACTATATAAAAGTTTGTATATTTGACATACTCCACTTCTGAATGGCACTCAATCGGCATCAATTATTTGACATCTGACCAGCTCAGATGGGGGCATAGTGTTTTTCGAACACATCTTGTTTACATCTGCTTCACAGTAAAAGGTAGGGACTAACCTTGATCTGGAATCACACACATATTGTCCAACCCCATTCCATCCACATAACTTCAGTATCCAATGAACAGCCTATAGTCCCAAAGTGAAGCTTGGAACAGTTGACCAGTGTAGCAATAGGCAGCTTGATATTCCATTTTAACTGGATAGGTCATGAACATTGATACTAAAAAATAAAACACCTGACAATGGGATTTTTGTAGTGGTCAGCAGGACAAAGAAGTAAGAAGTTCAGTTAAAGCTCTTGTTCACACAGTTGTTCTGTTAATTCCCAGCTCTTGTTTACACAGCTGTACTGTTAATTACCCTGCTCAAGGAAATTTGCCAGTATCCTTATTAGTTAAGTTTGAAAATCAGTGTAAATTGTATATATAAACTTTTTTTTTAAAGTTATTAATTAAGAGGAATATTAATAAGCCTTCCTTGTGTATTTGTGTGTATTTGTGCCTTTATTTTAGAAAGAAAATCTGTGACATTTTTCAGTTATTTGTCAGCATGTATTATTATTGCCAAATTAAATGATTGTGATGGTTTCCTGTTTGATGAGATAAAGTGGGAGCAGGAAGTTTTATCGATCTTGATTATACAGGATCAAAAAAATGGTTTTCTTTTATTCTCCTTTGGTAAATGCAATATTTTAATCTAGTATGACCAATGGTAAAAACATTCAATAATTTGAAGTACTGATTAAGTCTGCAATAAATGTGAACTTGAAAAAGATTATACACATGTGGTTTCATACTTATTTATTTACATAAGAGTTTTGTTATTTAAGATGTCTTTAAAAATTCATACAATGCTCAAAACAAAAATCTTGGTACTGGGTATTTGGAGTTATTTTTCATAACCTTTGATTCCTTTACTTTATAAATACTGCTTTCTCCACAAAGTTAGGTATGTTTTCATTATGCCATATACATTTTTATGCTGCCATTTTAGCATCTGGTTTTTCACTGTTAACAGATTTAGTATTGGCCTGCTTAAATTACCGATTCTTCCATATGGTTGTAAAAAATTGTTACAGTTTCCAGCTTCCATGTGAATGGAATGATGGTTGAAATTTTGAATGGTGAATATTCGTTACCCTGAAATGTTTTACCTCCTCAAGGTTTAGGATGATGAGTTTCATAATCTGTATTATTTGCATGTTTAAGGAATCTATGTAGAAAAATCTTCACATGTGTATACACCTTGATGCCCTCTATCCTCCAGACCCACTTATAGGTCCCAGAGTCAAAGGTTAAGGTCACCATTTAGCAAATATCAACCTTGCCCATACAATAAAAGTGCTTCCATCCAAAGCTTTATAACTTGACATGTGTATTAACCTTGATGAGCTCTATCCAACAGATCCACTTACAGGTCACAGGGCAAAAGGTCAAGGTCACCATGACCCAAAATAGCAAATATTAACCTTGGCCATAATATGAACTTGCTTTCATCTGTAAGCTCCAAACTTCACAGACGAATGCACCTTGATTAGCTCTACCTGCTAGGTGACCTTGACTTTCAAATGGCCTAGACCTTGACAGGGGCATGTCATTCATTCAAATGTAGCTCTTGTATTTTAGCTCACCTGAGCACAACGTGCTCAAGGTGAGCTTTTGTGATCGCCCGGAGTCCGGCGTCCGTTGTGCGATGTGCGTCGTCAACAATTTGGCTTGTTAACACTCTAGAGGCCATATTTTTAAGCCAATCTTCATGAAACTTGGTCAGAATGTTTGTCTCCATAAAATCTTGGACAAGTTCGAAATTGGGTCATGTGGGGTCAAAAAGTAGGTCATGAGGTCAAATCTTAGAAAAACCTTGTTAACACTCATATTTTCATATTTTTTTTCTTTATGTTGCCATGGCAACCAGAGTTCTACATGGATCAAGTTTATTTTAGAAACTTTTGTGAAGGTTGACCAAAGGATCATCCCTGCCAAGTTTAATCAAATTCTGTCCAGTGGTTTCAGATGAGATGTTGTTTAAAGGTTTCTCTATATACATATAAGGCAAATAGTAAGTTGTGTAAAACAAGAAATGAATAAATTAATAAGATATGCTTATTTAAGGCTTGAATAAAATTTTGTAGTTTTTAATATGCATAGGAATTTGATATTGCATGCTATATTTAAGAAGTATATAAAATAAACGTATGAGGCACAATAGTCTTATATGCATGTTACTGTAAAATGATACATTTAAATACAGTTTTTTAAATTCTTTATTAACTTTTCTTGTTTATCCAATAGAATGTTTTTGTAATGATAGGGGTTTTAAATTTTTAAGTAGGTAATTTCAATGCTATGACAAAGAAATGGCTCTAAATAATCTTATAAATAAAGGATAATGTTCTGCAATATAATCACTATAAACATTTGAGATGTTTGGGATTCGAAAAACAAGAAGAAGAAGAAGTTTGGGATATGCAAGAAATATATGAATTAACCATATGTTTTTGTTATGGAAAAGAACATTGTACCTGAGGCCTTACGAGTGGGAGTGAGGTTGTGCCTAGAGCAGGTCTCTTGGTACAGATGTTACTGTCCGTACTGCAGACACATGGTGTACAAGTATACACTGTAGAGATATACAAGTGCTTGCATTTGAATATCACCTTCATCTGACTCTTCTCCACACACTGATGGCTTCTATTGCAAAAGTTAGAATGGAGGTTGTGTTTTCAGAGGACTCATTTTCAATGCTTTTCAAAGGTGAAATATAAATCTTATAAACACCCTATGTGTGATGATTTTATGCATTACAAATCCTGAAAGCTTAAGATGATTCAGTTGCCTCTAGTTTGAATCCTTGTTCAGTCAAACCTGGTAAGACGTCTGAAAGTAGTCAACCCTGTGTTAAGTAACCAATCAAGACATGTCGGAAAACCTGTGTTCAGTGACCAATCAAGACATCTGGAGGAAAATGTAGCCACACTACCCTGATCAAATTTATGATAAAATGAAAGAAAAATAAATGCCAATATGAGAATATTAAAGCTGACTGTTTATTCTGGCTCAACTGAATTTGCATAATAAGAGATGGACAAGTCTGACATGGAAATCTCATCATATTCAGTAGTTTAGATATTGTTCATAGATATTGGTAACATTTCTTGAAACCGGTCCCATGTAATGAGCGACAGATTATTTGTAAAGTTTTGATTTTTTTTTTTGTACATTGAAACTTGTCTGCTTGTATTGTATAGAGTTTGAAAAAAAGGAAAATAGGCCCTTTTAACTTAGCTATTTGTAGAATATGAGAGCTATTGCAGTCACCCATATGTCAGCATTGCAGCTTAGTCAAAGTTTTTCATGTAAGTTACTGTCAAGTTCATATCCCAGTAACCATTCATGGTATCTATTTGGAAGTTTATTGAGTATGTTTAGGGGCATCAGACAACCAAGTTAGACGAGTTTTGATTGAATTTATTACAAACTATTCCCCTTTTTAACCTAAAAAGTTAGATGACTCTTAACTGAATTTATTATGTCCCATATTCGACTTAATTTTTGGTTCAAGTCATGCATGCAACTTAATTTGGTTTTAACAGTTGTGGGCAGCTCATGTTATAATTTTATGTCTTACTAGTATGTCAGTTAAAGGGATATACTGAAAAATATTTTTATTTTTTTTTGTAACAGAACAGAACAGAATTTTTAAGGAATCATTTTCTTCAAAAGACAAAATTTCTGTTTGAAAATCTTAAGAGGAGTTGACCTTTAGTAATAAACAAGGGGACATCACTTGCTCATGTATGCTTCATTCCTGTATGGGTGTACAGAACCACTCTGCATTTTTCTTGAATCCATATTTTTCCATAAAAATTACTTCACTTTTTAAAGTTTTTTTTTGTGTGAGCAGCTTTACACTTTATTTTGGGCCCAATTTTCTTTTTGCTCTTTTGACCATCATTTGACCAATTCATGAACTTACCTTTGTTTGCTGTTTCTTGGATATCAAGATTAACCTCTGATAAAATCTGATAAGCCAGTAGGTCCTGTACAGCTGACCGACTTATTGCATCTGATACTTGTTCTCTATGGTATAAATGGTGAAATTAATCCAGGTTCTACCTGTAATTTATATTTTGAAACATCACATTTTTGCTGTGCTATATTTCATACCTATTTTAGCTCGACTATTCGAAGAATATGAGAGCTATTGTAGTTGCCCTGGTGTCAGCGTTGGCGTTGCAGCTTTTGGTTAAAGTTTTGCATGCAAGTTACTATCAACCTTATATCTCAATAACCATTTATGGTATTGACTTGAAAGTTTATAAATATGCTCAGGGGCATCAGACAACCAAGGTAGATAACTGTTGACTGAATTTAATATGAATTATGACCCCTTTTTAACTTAGAAATTTTGGTTAAAGTTTTGCATGCAATAGAAAATTTGGTTAAAGTTTTGCGTTCAAGCTACTATCTTATTTGTATCTCAATAACCATTCATGGTATTGACTTGAAAGTTTATGAATATGTTTAGGGGCATCAAACAACCAAGGTAGATAACTCTTGATGGAATATATTATAAATTATGGCCCCTTTTTAACTTAGAAATTTTGGTTAAAGTTTTGCATACAAGGTACTTTCATGCTAATATCTCAGTAGCCAGGCATGGGATTGATTTGAAACATCTTATGATTAGGGGTATCATACTTTCATGGTAGATAACTCTTGATAGAATATGTTACAACTTATGGCCCCCTTTTAACTTAGAAATTTTGGTTAAAGTTTTGCATGCAAGGTACTTTCATGCTAATATCTCAGTATCCAGGCATGCGATTGATTTGAAACATCTATAATATATTAAGGGTTATCATACTATCAAGGTAGATCATTTTTGATGGAATATATTACAAGTTATGGCCCCTTTTTTAACTTAGAAATTTTGGTTAAAGTTTTGCATTCAAGCTACTATCCAACTTATATCTCAGAAATTGCTTGTGGAATTGACTAGAAAGTTAAGGAGTGTCTTCATGGGCATCAGAAAACTAAGGAAGATAACTTTTGGACTAAATTTTATGCAAATTATGGCCCTTTTCTAACTTGGATTTATGGTTAAAGTTTTGCATGCACAGTGTTCTTGTGCTTATTGTCTCAGTAACTAGGCATGGGATTGATTTTAAACATCATAAAAATATTAAGGGGTATCAGACTATCAAGGTATATCATTTTTGACTATTATTATGTACAGGGTATGTGAAGGGCAAGAATTGAAATAGATTTCATTTGATTTACCAACAAGAATTTTGAATAGTCGAGTGTGCTGTCCTCTGATTCTTAATTGCATATATACCCTTCCACCTCCACTGCATGTCAAGAAATCCTGGATCCATGTAATAGGGTTTGTGAATCAGTAGTGGAGAAAACCCAAACTTGAAATGTTTGTCATTAATTCACATAATATGTAAACTTCATTTGAATTAAGATATAATGGTGTTTTTTGGTTTTTGGTTTGTTTTTTTCCCAGGGGGGGGGGGGAAGGGACAAAAAGGAGTTTTCCATATACGCACAATTATGTGTATATTCTTTTTGTCAATTTTTATTGAATTGCTATGTATATAATATGAAAGAATTACCAACTTCTTTATTTTGCAAGAGAGGGTGATGCCAGACTGATTCTTTCAGTTAACAGCATTGATACATACACATTCATCTTTTCACATTTTTTCCTCTTGCTTGCATATGAATATATTAAAACATACATTTTTTGAAAACAAAGATAGTGTTCCAGATCTGATTTTTAGTTTCAAAACTTTCCAGTATGTATATAGATATATAAATAAAACCAAACTCTGTGAAGAAGTCTTCCTCTCAAATAAGTGTGGAAAACGTGCGTTTAACGCGCGTTTTATGCGCGTTTTATCCGTGTAAAACGCTGCGGTATTGGCACCGCGTTTTAAGTGCGTTTTTTCTTACCGACTGCGCTTAAAGTGAATAAAAATGAACAAAAAGTGTGTTTTTTCTGTTCAGAAGTGCATTTTTTATCTGGAAAAATTCACTTTAAACGAACTTAAGTGTGTTTTTTCTGCGGTAAAAGTGTTTTTTTTCATGAAGATAAAAATATACACATAAAACGCACTTAAGTTCGTTTTTACTGTGGTGAAAGTGTGTTTTTTATCAGATAAAATACACTATAAACGCACTTAAGTGCGTTGTAAAGTGTTTTTTTATCAGAAAATCACTAAAACGCACTTAGTGCGTTTTAACTGCGTTAAAAGTGTGTTTTTTTTATCAGATAAAATACACTAAAAAACGCACTTAAGTGCGTTTTTACTGCGTTTAAAAGTGTGTTTTTTTGGTCAGATAAAATACACTAAAAAAACGCACTTTAGTGTGTTATAACTGCGGTAAAAGTATGTTTTCTGTCCTAATAAGTGCATCTTTTACTTCACTTATTTTCTGTGGTAAAATATATTTTTTCTTTATCAGAAGCATATTTTTTCTGCCTTCAAAAGATGTTTTTGAGTCAGAAAAATAAAATTAATTTGCTTCAAAAACACACTTCTTTCAGCAAAAGAAGGCATTTATTTTGCAGAAAAAAACACACATTTTTCAGCACAAAAAAATAGGTATTTAAAATGCAGAAAAGATGCACTTTGTAAAGAAAGAATTTTTTTATATCATGATGTTATTTCTTGTTTAAAGGTTTAAAAGTACATAAACAATTTACATTAATTTTAATTCATTTTTATTTAACACATTTATACAGTTTTAAAGATCAACCATTTATTTGATGTACATAAAATGTGATTTATAATCATAGAAATCTGTTTTGAAACACATCATTTAATTCTTGAATGCAATTACTGTTTTATTTTCAAATAGAAGCTTTAATAAAAGGTAAAAAAAGGAAGGAAAAAAAGGTCCTGTGAAATATCTTCAATATTTTAAAAATAAATTAACTCCAGCATAAGGTTTGTGTATATGGGTAAAAAAATGTGTAAAAAAAAAAATTAAAAAGGACTTTTTTTAAAAATTTTTTAAAAAAAAAAAAACACAAAGGGGACAATTAAAAAAACCCTAGAACAAAAAATCTATTTTTAATCACTACTGCAACTCACAATCTATTTTTAATTTAATTTTCAAAATCATTACCTTGAATAGTTGGGAGTTATTTCGATATGAAATCAAGGGAAATAATACAAAATTGGACGAGGTACTGTAAAGTTAAAAATTTTTTTTTTTTCTTCTTATATATGAAATTCAAAGTCAAAGCCTTAAATAGTTTTCAAGTATGTAGTAAAAAATTATTCTCTGGACTTAAATTCATTGTAATATCAAACTAGAGCTTAGCAGAGTGGCACAAATGCTTGTCTGTTTTACATGTCAACAAAAGAGGCCCATATTTGCGATTTCAAGTAAGAAGACCATAAGGTGTAAAGAGTAAAAAAGAAAAAAAATTACACAGTGTAGAAGAAATGTAATTGCTTTGAACATACAATTTCAATAAAATTTCTAAGTTAAAAAGGGGCATAACTCCAAACATTTTGCTTTCAGAATAATGCCCCTTGTTTTACAATTGCACCTTGTCATGATTATCAAGCATTCCAAGTTTTGTGTTGATAACAAAGTTTTCAAGACTTCCTACTTATTAAGCAATTCTGACCTAAATTCTTAGTTTAAAAGGGGCGTAACTCATAAAGTATTCTAAGTTTCGTGTTGATACCTTTAAAAGTCTTTGAGAAATAAGTTTCATTAAAGTTTTTGCATGACAACGACAATGGCAAGATCATAATAGACTTTTTCTTTGAAACAGACATGCTAATTCAAAAATTGGTCTCGGTAAAAGTTACAGTTCCTGGTTTCTGCATTTCCCAATCTCACCATCTACTTATATTTCAAGTTTTGAAGTAGCCTTGGGTAGTCGATGCTCATATTGTACTGCTTCTGACAGTCAGTCCTGAAGGATAAGGAAAAGCTTACATTAGCTCAAAAGATAAGTAGTATATTTGTCTAACACATATAATATGATCAGGTTTCTTAAATTTCAACAAACAAAAATTCATTTGACAACAAGAAAATGTGTCTCTGCAACATTGATGCCACGCTTGCATAATGTTGGTCACAACATAGTATTTGCCTGTGTATTTAAAAGCTTATTATCTTGATGTACATTTTGTATCAAGTTTCATGATGATGTGAATTCATCTACATTGAAAAAAAAAAAGAAGAAGCTTAAACACAAAGTTAAACCTGAAGCAGGACAACTTATTTCACCATGTTCATTCAACTGTTTAATATATGTCACAGCCAAAAGCATTTGAAAATTAAATAGTTCATATCAAGATGTTCATTTGTAAAAAATTTCATAAGATGTATACCATTTAAAAAAAAAAAAAAAGCAAAGGCAAACCTGAGGTGTGATGGACGGACACAGAGACTTAAAATCTAAAGACCCCCCCCCCAAACACACACACACCTGCATATGAGTTATAGGCATAAAAAAAATGGATAAAACCTAAGCATACACAGAAGCACACTATGGGACATTCTAGTTATTTACGTTGATGAAGTATGTATGCAACAAGTACTTACATAAAGTATGGACACTGTACAGATCTTCACTTCCAGTAACCTTTCATTTGTTGATGGATGATAGAATCTGTTGTAGTCAGCTTTCATCTGTTCAAAAATGGATCAAACAGACACATGCCACTAAAGTAACATGTCAAATCAAGTAATGTGCATGTACTTGCAAATATTGTTTGAATATTGTAATCAAGTCTATTTAATCAATCATACCCTTAGGGTAGTCAAAAGAAAGTTACAAAATAATCTGGACTCAAATAGGTACACTTTATTAATATTTATGTACTACCTATGACTCAAGATCATGTATTCTCTTCTGCAACATACTGATCAATTACTAGCAGTAACACTAATGGTGTCTGCTTTCAGATGAATTCATTTGACAGTTTTTAATTATGGAAGAAGTAGCCAGCATTCAGAAAAGGAGAGATGGTGGACCAGTGACCTTAATTTAGTTTCATTCTAATACTTCAAACAATTTTCTAATAATGAGCTATGGTTATAGTGCTAGGAGACGCTGATGACCTTGACTATGATAGCGAGTCAAAGAGAAAAAGAAAACAAATACACAGATATTTAAATCTTGGAAAATTAAAATTCAAGGAATTTATGATGACCTCCTTGCTTTTTACCTCAAATAGCAGTGTACTAGTCTGTGACAGGGGTGCAGGTGTAATATGGCTTGTAACAAGGGCTGTAGTGATGAGGGGAACAGGGGCTGCTGTGTCATGGTGTACCATTGTTACATGGTCTGTAGCAGGGGCGGCTGCTCTTACGTCATCTGTGATGTGGCAGCGGGACTCATGTTGTTTGAGAGGTCATTCCTTTTAAGTTATCTTACAGGACAATTTATCTGAAATAAAAAAAGGGTTTTCGACAGGGGCTTCTGTGATGTGATCTGCAACAGGGGCTGGAGTTCTGCTTGTTTTGTATCAAGAAATAAACATAAAAAAACAAAACAGTCAATGATGGCTCATTATAGCTAGAAACTCGTCTTATAGGCAAGAGAATCAATGCACACTTGTTTTGTAAATGGATAAAAAACAACAAAAAAACACAACCCTCATGCAATGTCAAATAATCACCATTAGTCAATCATTTTCAGAAAATAATACTTAAGAACTAAAGATTCGGTTGTATGTTTGTGAAATTCAAATTGTATGATTTGGACAATAAATGTCAGTCATCTATCACAATAGGTAGAAACATAATTTATAAGCTGACATAAAATTTCATCAGGTTGATTTGATTAACTTCAAAATAAAAGATGGAGTCATAATGAGGAATTACATATATACCTGCTTCAGAAGGCTATAAGCCAAGAGTCCAAGAGTGTACATGTTAAGCTGGACTTGCATCACTTGTTACACATCTTTCTTTAGGAATTCTGAAATAAAATTCACAAATTTGTAGCTTTTGTAAATCAAAAAAATGTCTGCAGTTTTGTTATTGTTTTTATCCTTAGTTATCGAGGCAAAGTATATATTTATGTATTATAAATATAAATGTGTATTGGACTTATGAAGCTGAAAACTATCAATGATGATCAAAGTATATACTTATGTATTACACATGTGTATTAGACTTCATTATGAAGCAGAATATGATCAATCTACGTAATAAATTACTTACTTACCGATCTTGTAAATGTTAGAGCTCTGTATAGTTTCCCTTGGAATTTGACTTCACAACGTAGGTTAATTGCTGATCTCTATTTTCTTTATACATATGACTGTAAACGTTTAAATTAATACAGCAAACACGTTGAGCAATCAACCATGATTTTGTTTATGTTTACATTTTACGGTTCATGGCGGGTTCACAGTTCAAATTGTAATGACGCACCTCGATCACGTGTTCAGTTTTATCCAATGGACTTTCTCGCTTTACATCAGTTATTTCTGTCTCAAGTTTGACTTACTGAAGAGTTATGATGAATTTTAATCCATTCTGATGCTTAATTTAAATTCAGATATATTTTAGCAAATTAAAACCCAACATGTTTCTCAAAAAATGACCATTAAAGACATTTATCATGACCAGGGGTCCAAACTTTTTTGTCACTTTTGCTAACTTACATTGTTTAGAACACCTGTGTAAAGGATAAATAAAATCGATCATAGCAGATCCAAAGTTTAAAACCAAATGTTTTCTAAATTTCTTAGTATATCACAATTTTAATTGAAGTTTCCAATTATTTATATATATCTGAAAAAGATGATTGTTTTCATAAAAACATACCAGGGTCATACGGTAATTCTAATTCATATTGTCCATTTTCACTAATCAATTGTTTTTAGCAGCCATTTTTAAACAATGTGATGTCATAAGAGCCAATGAAATTGATCACATGACTGTGCAGACAGCGTGTCTGGAAGACAGGAAGTTGACAGTTCAGCCTGTGTAAACACACATGTTCTGTACTGTACACAAGTAAGCCAAAACAAAAAACAAACAAAAAAGACTTTTAACTTGAAGAAACTCATTAGGGAAACTGTTGGTGAATTTATGATTAGACATTTATTTTATTAAGTATAAAGTATATAAGCCTGATTTGGTCTGCATTTTTAATTTAATTTAATTTTTTAGGACATGTTAATTTTATTTTAAGAATAGATTGAGGTAAAGTATGATTCTAACAAGATCTGATACAAACACAAATTACTTTTAGCCTCCTGTTCTCTTTCTCTCTCATTTTCTTTTTCACTTTTTTTTTGGGGGGGGGGGGGGGGGGGGGGGGGTGCATCTTGAACTTCCTGAACTACATTAATTGAGCCAATATGTGAAATCATCTAATCTGTTTTCTCTCTCTCTTTAAAAAACAGCTTATACAAAGTAATTTTATAGATATCAAGTATTGAACCTGTGACAGA
>CM037791.1:1081245-1131245 GCA_021229015.1 Solen grandis
CATAATATTTCAAATATATGAGATGTAAGTATTTATTATTAATAAGTGCATACTGAATAATAGACGCTAAGAAGAGTTTGCTATTCTAATTAAACTAATATCACAGGTACTAACACTAATATTACTATACAAACGCCGTCACTACTACTAGCATCACTAATTTATTACTATATGTCAGTAACAGCAATAAGAATAGCAACAGCAGTTATAATAGCAGTGTCTGAAATAGCGAAAACATTAAATAAACATAAGATAACACTTCATGTCATGTATGAGATATCACAATGTATGAGATATCACAATGTATGAGATATCACAATGTTACACCATTACAACTGCATAAAAAACACCAACCTAAAAATTTATACATGTGTATTTGAAATTTGCATTGTCTTAGTTTCACATAGAACTCATCCTGAAATTGACCAATAAACTAACACTCAACTTACAAATGAAATGAAATAAATAATCCAAGTCGCACGTCCCAATGTAACTGCGCACAACGGGCTTGAGGTATGGATTAAGTATGAAGCGGTCTGCGTGAGATTCAGCCAGTAAAAATGAAGGCGTGAACCATACATGTACGTAGTAAAGTGATGGGTTTATGCAGAACAGTGCATCACATCAGGTGAAAGGACCAGGAATTACCGTTCAAAATAAATATGAAACATATTATGTTTCCTCATGCATAATTGTTTCAAAGTAATGCATATTTAAAAAAAAAGCTTAATACTAATCTCAGAACTTTGCATGAAATGAAAAGAAAGAATGAACAAGTATTTGTCCATTAGTTTTTTGTCCATTTACATGCACCTTCTTCTGGAGTAAATTCATTTGTCATATGAGTATATGTGGGATATGTCAGACCATATGTCAGATTGATTTTTTGACATGTTCTAAATGCTATTACCCCCTCATCAAATATCGTTGCAGAACGTGAATATAACGCGCCTCCCCAGTAACTACGTTGTGTTTTTCATATATTTGTCACCGTTTCTGAAATACGCGATTTGACCAGCCGATTGCCACGATGCGCCACGTTGTTGCCACGTGTTAGACTGGCTGTTGCCTCGTTGCAGTCTCGATTTAGTATTATAGACAGGTGACAACTAATTTCATAGTTGTTTTATGCCTAGCTGCTACCAAGCTGTCGCCTAGTTGTCGCTTCGTGTTCCACAATGTGCTTCGTTATGTCTCGCTGCCACCACGCTGCAATCAGGTCAGTTAAAACTCGTTATACTCTGGCTGGCTGACCCCGTTGTAAACCGAATCATTTCTGATTTCATTTGACTCCGACCGAGGTACACCTCAAATTGTTGCCAAATTGTCCAGGAAGGCTCTACCCAAGGATGGAAATGGGGATGCAACTGCAGCCCCCCCCCCCCCCCCC
The DNA here is from genome assembly GCA_021229015.1 of Solen grandis. Classification (NCBI taxonomy): domain Eukaryota; kingdom Metazoa; phylum Mollusca; class Bivalvia; order Adapedonta; family Solenidae; genus Solen; species Solen grandis. Next base: position 1,082,636 of record CM037791.1, read on the forward strand.
CCAGTATGAGCCCCCCCCCCCCCCCCCCCCCCCCCCCCGAGGTAGTGGAGCCGTGATAGGGACAGCAAGGACCCCTTGCAAAGAAATATCCACGAGCGGATCCTCAAGATGTTGTGAAGGCAAACGCAGGCGAGGATGATGGACTCAATCGTGCTCGGATTCTGGTCCAACGTGGTGAGCAGACAGCCGAATCAGATGGCCAGTATACCAAATGCATTCTTCACCGCACATCGGAACATGAGCTAGGGAAGCCGACGTTAACTAGTGTCGACTGGTACTCTATTCCCGCTAAGTGCGCCGACGACAAGTGAAAGCTGTCACCTGGTGTTGACGAGTTCTGCTGCACCCCGCTTCTCGTTTGCGACAGTAAGGATTTGGAGAACTTCTTTCAAGGTACTCTGCTACGATAGCATCGCAGACGTTTGTGGCTCTAGTATGTAGGAAATAGTGTTGTGGGCTACTCTGAATTAGTACATAAGGAGGTTGTAGCCACCTGTCTACCGTGGCAAGGTGACGACTTGAAATGACAATGAGACATCGCCTTCTGGAACCAGCTGTCCTTCATCTTTAGTTTTGGAGCCAGCCTGTTCACCAGCTCCTGGAATTCGAAGGTTCAACTTAGATTATGATATGTGTTCTTGAATGCTGTCACAGATCTCTTCAGCTCTTGCATGAGTTGGATCCTCGCATCGCTGGAGCAGTCTCTTCAGAACATTATCCGCTCTCCCATTCTTCTTTTATCCTCTTCCATGTGGAGTAGCAACTTATTTTGTATCAGATCAGTATCCTTGATAGAGTTTCAGCACTTCGGCTTCTAAAAGCAAAATAACAAATGATTTCCTGGAATGACCGTTAGGCTAAAAGAGCAGTGTATAATTGAACAAGAAACGTCATTTGTTAAGAATCAGTTGCTTTGTATGGAAAATTCTAAAACATCCACTTTATGATTTAGATTCGAAACATCAAACTTAGATGAATTTACTCGACACTACTTGTTCGGACCACTTAGAACAATAAGACATATATATGAGGTTTAAATATAATTGGTGATAAGTTTCATTATTAGTATAAAAATGCAGGTTTTTGTAATTTAAGAAATCGCTGTATTGATAGTTTCTTGTATAAAAACATTAATGTCGTACTTTTATGTGTTGTATGAATTTGTTGAAAAGAAATTCTGAATAACTATTGAAACAGTTCCGCCATATTGAATTAACGTCTGAAATGTGAATTGACTGAAATGATTTAAATCACACTGTGCTATTTGTTTTTCATTGGCCATTATCTTATTGTACGGCGGATTACCGCCGGACATACTGTATTTTGTTCGTAGGTTGTAAATGGAACCGATTTATTTATATAGATTCTAAATATACTGCTGACTGAGCTGGGCTGTGCACTGCAATGGTTGGCTTCACGGAATAATGATTTTTATAATGACACCGCTTCATTGACTGGATACAGTAATTTAAAACAAAAACTCGGATACCAGTCTTAACACTGTCGTCTGCAGAAATATTGGGAAAAAAACACTGAAAATGCCAAAGAAATCGAAAGAAAATGTTGTTGCTTCGAGGCACAAGCCAGAGAAAGTAATGGAGGAGGAAGACTATGTGTATGGTTCTCCACAATGTAGTACTCAGAGCAACAGTCCAGTTAGAGGTGATACGTTGATCTACAACTGTTAGAATTTAAAATAAGAATCCTACAAATGCCATGCCATTTGTTATTGATAGCAAATTGATAAAATATCGACACAAAACCAACAACAGCCAAAAACTGAGTCTGTCGTGTGGTGTGTATGGTGGGCATAAAGAGACAAAATCTAAAACAACAGTTGCAATGAAGTTCTGTGTTCTTCCTTACAGCACAGATTGGAGTGCAAAATTTAAGATGATCCATATGTTAACGAAAAAAATATCACCTTTAAAGTGCCCATTATATTACAGGGTGCCCACAGAGTTTTGTAACTGGGGGTACAATTGCTATTTTTCCTTAAAACAGTAGCCTTTCAGATAGAGAGTCCCTACAATTTGGGGGGTAAAAAACTCTCTACAGGAGATAAATGGACATGCTGTAAATGATTATTATCAAGTGTGAATAACACTGAATTTCGTCTTCTAGCAGAGAGTAATTGTGGTTTGCAAAAAAAAAAAAAAAGCATTATAAAAGTATAGAATTTAACTTCTCTATTAAAAAAAAAAGTTTTGTAAAAAAAGATAAATCAATTTTGCGAATTGTTGATGGTTTCCCTGTAAAAATTAAATTATGTCTTGGTGAAATACTGGTTTAGTGTACATGTACATAGCTTGAGAATACAAATTATGTCAAAAACTGAATACTTGAGGAATGAGGATATGGTAATTTCTTTTTTTTTTATACTTGAGAGTTTATGTCTCCAGCAATATAAGCAGCTTCTTTCTTTTTGTTTTATTACCAGTTGAATACAAGGACTATCTCTTATTTTTTGTATCTATTTTTTTTTCTCAATGATTCAATGTTTTGTTGGCCTAATAGCATTTTTATGAATCCATAGAACAAAGGGATTTATTATGGATTCATCTGTGGTGGGTGATACCCACTCATATTGTCCTAATAAACATAAATCTATCTTTACCAAACTAGGTCCAGGGTTTTCGATCTCCAGTTTTTAGTTCTGATATTTTGCACCATTCCTCCAGCCAAAGAGGTTTTTTCCCCGCATTTTTAAGCAAACTTCCCACTACAATCCAAAATGTAAGAGCTCACATGAATAACAAGAATGGAAAAGTGATAGATTGTTGCACTGTATCCCATTTGTATTCCATTTCAGTTTTATACAATAAAGCTATTTTGTACATTTTTATCAATACATGTATAATTATTGTATGACTTACAGTGCAGCAAATAATTGCCTAAAATTTTCCTTGCAGGAGAAAACAGTATAAAAATTCCCCACTAGTCCTGTTCTGTTATCCCAAAACAGAGGGAGAATCCTGAGATCACTAAGTGTATGGAATAATGTGTTGCCCATGTTTGTAAACCAACCAGAGTCAAAGGCAATCCAAGAGTTACGGGCCTTGAATTAATGGAAAAATTAACAGTCTGCACTCTAACAAACTTGACCTAATATATGTGTCACTGATATATATGATTATGGGAAATTAGCCTGTGTTGTTAATAGATATCACTCATTCAGTTTCAACAAGTGAAAATATCTGCATTTATTTATTTTTATACATGTATTATAAATGACGATTAAAGTACCCATTATTTGATAATACAAAGTATAAAACTATTTACTTATTTATTAAATAATGAATTCACATGAAAAGGGCAATATGTCTATTATTAAGTTATATCAACTGTCTCTTACAGATGAAACTCCTATGGTATCTAAAGGGAAAAAAAGAATGCTAGAACCATCACTTGAGGAACCTGATGACTTTGGGTGTGTAATAATCACTTTTAAAATGATATCTTTGATTAAATTTGGTTACCATTTCAGTTCTGATACATTCCAACTGTCACTAGATCATTGACTAAAAAATTAAAAAATAAACCATTCTAGGCATTTGTAAATTTCTTAGGTGATTTATTTTCTTTATGATTTCACCTTCCATTGTTTGTGTTAATTCATGTAATAATTATTTATGTAAAAATGGAGTTGAATATTAAATTTTCTTGTATAAAAAGTTATTGCTTTTGGTTACTCTTTAGACAAACAGCTCTGTTTTCTTTTTAGGCAAGGTATTCAAAAGATGCTTGAATGCTTTGGGAGTAAGTATTTTTTACTTATTTGAAAATCATTTAGCCATGTAAATATATGTAATGTAATTCACCAGCTTCTTTTCTGACAAGTTGAACTTTTTTCCTTATATATTATATAAGCTGCCTTTTTTCATATAAAAAATTCTGTCCTTAAAATTGATGATGTCCGGTCGGGTGTTTGGCATCGGCGGGCGTTGGATGTCTGCTCAGGTTGACCTTTTTTTTTTTTCATCATCTGCTATACAGTGATTGTTTTCTGCAATTTCTGTTGACCGAGTCCAAGGACTCTCTAGGCTAAAAAATCATGAGTCCAAAAATGGAAAATATGAATCCTACTTTAATTTTAACAGCAGTTTTCATATATTTTATGCATCTCATGGATGCACTGAAATCAAAACATTGCATCCACAGCGAAAACATTGTATGCAGGATGCAGAGGTAAAAAAAACACTGGCTATAACGTCTATGTTCTTCATTGAATTGCTTCTAAATTTGGACAATTGCTTAGTTGGATGGACCTTAACATTATGCAGTTGACCTTTTGACCATAACCTTTGACCTACTTTTGGTGAAAAAGCACATAAAAAAATGTCCATAATACCGTCATGTTGTGTTTTAAAAAGAGAGATATATATAAGCAACAAATACAAAAAAATACATGTATTCCCATTTGTTAGGGATATTTTAATAGTTTTATTGGGTAAGTGTAAAAAAATCTAATCATGTTTTTTCATTGCCTTTAATTTATGCATGTTTCCTATATCATTCTTTGCTTTTTCCATTACATATCTTGTCATGATTTGGAAGTCACTGGGTGTAAAAGTGTCAGTTGTGTATACACATACAGGGCACTTGACACTTGTCAGTTGGTCTCCAATATACACATTTTTAGCAGGGCATGAACTTAACTGCTAATATTGGAATTACTGGTATAAACATTTATATGAATTATTTTGGCCTGTATGCAAATTTGAGGGAGGGGTGTTCACAAGACTTGTTTGCGCCCGGTTGTCTTTAGTGATTAGTAATTTGACTTTTGCCCTTGATACTTGCTGCTAGTGATTGAAAAAAAAAACTCCACAGAATTCCACAGGTTCAATATAATAATAGGCAATTAAACAAAAAAACAAACAAATCAAATATATTACACCTAAACAAAATAGATAAGCCCATTAAAAGTTTCCTTGTGTCACCTACTGAATACAAAGTATTTATAATCAACTTAAATTCAATAAAAATCAATTTCTTATGAATAATAAAACAACATGTTTGTTAGACAGAAATGAGTTGGAAGACATTAGTTTGTGTCAGTATTTTCCAAACAGTTTACTAAGCATGTAGGATAAGTAAATATGGAATACTAACACTGGCATGCCACTAAAACTTATTCCCCTTTATTCTTTCTCTTTGACATTCTGTTGACTTATGGTTTGAAGGTGACTACATTAAAAACTGCATGCAGAACAAGAAGAAGAGATTGGAACAGCTGACAGAAAATGCTCTCAAAACTAGTAGCAGGAAGGTGGACAGCATATGGAAAATACAGACCAGTGAAAGGTATTAGATATTTGATTTTTTTTCTCTTTTTTTTTTTTCTCCGTCTGTCTGTCTGTCTGTACGTACGTCAGTACGTCCATATCTTGTGAACACAACTCCTCCTCCGTTTCTGAATGAATCTTTTTTTTTTTCTTTTTTTTTCAAACTTTTATTATCCCCGTCATAGGTGTCAGCAGGTCGGGGAACCATCCTGCAGCCACCTTACATTTCAAAAATACATATATATTTGAATAATACTGACAGTAATATATACATATATATTATCACTTTTAATTTAATAAAAGTTTGATTTTTTTTGTATTGTATAGTTTTGACGTGTTGTAATATAAACAAATAACAATTTCATACTTATTAGAATTTGTTAGGAAAATAAACACAACATACAGGTACATAGAAATTATAAATTAATAAATAGAATTGACCAATTTTTGGGCTTTGAATTGTCAGATAATACCTCCTTATAAATGCAATATGCAAATTTAAAATTTAATTTCAGTCCTATGTTGGTGGGGATGATTTTTTAGCTCACCTGAGCAAAGCTCAGGGTGAGCTATTGTGATCCCGTTAGCGTCCGTCGTGCAGCGTCAACAATTTTTAGTGTTTACACTCTGTCACCTTTATTTCTTGAGCAATCATCTTCAAACTTTAAGACAATGTTTATGACCATAATGTCTCGATTGAGTTCGATTATGGCTGAGATCCGTCAATTAGGTCAGGAGTTATGCCCCTTTTAATATTCAAAAAATGCCATATTTCACGTTGTTTACACTCTAGCATCTGCATCTTTTGAGCAATCATCTTAAAACTTTATGGCAATGCTTATGACCATAAGGTCTCGATTGAGTTCGATTATAGCTAAGATCTGTCAATTAGGTCAAGAGTTATGCCCCTTTTGATATAAAAAAAATGCCAGATTTCACTTTGTTTACACTCTTGCATCTTCATCTTTTGAGCAATCATCTTCAAACTTTATGGCTATGCTTATGACCATAATGTCTCGATTGAGTTCGATTAAAGCTGAGATCTGTTGATTAGGTCAGGAGTTATGCCCCTTTAAATATAAAAAAATGCCAGATTTCACTTTGATTACACTCTAGCATCTTCATTTTTTTAGCAATCTTTTTTAAACTTTAAGACAATGTTTATGCCCATAATTTCGCAATTGGGTTCAATTATAACTGATATTGACAAGTTAATTTAGGAGTTATGCCCTTTTCACCATAAAAAAGAAACAGATTTCACTTTTACACTCTAGCATCTTTATTTCTTAAGCAATCATCTTTCTCAGGTGAGCGATCAAGGGCCATCTTGGCCCTCTTGTTACAAGATTTGTGTCCCTTGAAACTTAGTCTCTGTAGCTGAATGATATTGCAGCCTTGTGAAGGCAACTCCTCCTACATTTCTGAATTAATATTTTCAAAACTTGTTCAATGTCATTACTAAAATTGGTAAATGTGCATGAAGTAGCAATTTTCCAGTTCATTGATTTTTACAAGATTTGTGTCCCTTGAAACTTAGTCTCTGTAGCTGAATGATATTGTAGCCTTGTGAACGCAACTCCGCCTACATTTCTGAATGAATCTTTTCAAAACTTGGTCAATGTTATTACTATAATGGGTAGATGTGCATGAAGTGGCGATTTTCCGGTTCATTGATTTTTACAAGATTTGTGTCCCTTGAAACTTAGTCTCTTTAGCTGATTGATATTTCAGCCTTGTTAATGCAATTCCTTGTATGTTTCTGACTTAATCTTTTCAAAACTTGGTCAATGTCATTACTATACTGGGTAGATAATAATGCACAAAGCAGGGATTTTGATGTTATCAATATTTGCAATACATGTAGTTATGTCTTTCTAAACATGGTCTCTTGAAAACACAACTCAAGTTTCTAAACTGGTAAAGTGCATAAAGGAGGGATTTTCTGGTACAATGATTTTTGCCAGAGTTATGCGGAAAAAGAAAAAAGGATTCATATTGATACTGCTATTTGACCTACTTTCATATTGGAAGCCTTTTTAGGGTTCTATCTCTGTTCAGCTAAATTAATTGGTTTCACAGACTTCATTATGAGCTTATGCTTACAGAAATGTTCAAAGCAATAATCAAAAGGACCCTCTTGGTCTTTATATTTTGTGGCGGCGTATATTGTGGCAGCACTGGCACTCTTGTTTTTTTTTTTGATTACCAAATTTTATATTTTGGCATATATCATATTGTTACATCATAAAGTGTTTTCCTATATATTTATCCTGCCTTTTTTCCACTGATGATGGGGAGGAGCCTTAATACCAAATTATGTAGTGAAATTGATGGGTTTAGGGTGATAAATAGTAAAATTGGGGTTATATTGCATGAGTGGAAGTTTCCTATGAATTGCCTTGATAAAGAAGATAAAAAAGCCCAGTGTGTTTGTTTGTATAAAATATTTTAATGGTAGTTGACAAGAGCTGTTTGATTTATATGCTTTTTTATAATCTGCAATCAAATGTTTAGGCAGTATACTGGATGGTAGGGGTGGGCAATATATCGCAATAGCATGTGTCTGCCTATATATCGAAATATGATATCAAATATTGCAATATATTTTGTTTTAGTAGCTGAATAGTTTTCAAGTATTAAGTAGATTCAATAAATAGAAACATAGTAAATATGTTTATACATCATTGAATTCATGCATATATTTATTCTAAAGTAATTTCACAACTTCAGGAGAACAATTAAGTTATGCCCCCTTATATTTCTTGAATAATTTTCAGTTTTGTCTTTTGTGCATTTCTAGTTGTGCATATCCTTGGCACATATTGCCCTTTATTATATTTGTTGGATATTTGTTTTTAAGTATATCAGAGTTCTAATGTTCTACCGTTTTTATTTTCATCCTTAAACTGTGTCAAGACTGCCTCTGACATGGTCACAGAAACTTTGACAAAGCACTGTCTGGGGGCATTCATCATCTTCATTGAAAGGGATATAAAAGTTAATTTTAAATCCTAAAATAATCTGGATCACTTACGTTTCTGATTTGTCTTGTGTTCAGTCATCAAAATCAAGATTAGATGAACATACTTTTATATTGTTTCATAAAATTTGCAGCAAGTTCAGTTAAATAAAATTACAAATTTGAATAAGTTTGAAGATCATTTTACCAGTCTTGGCTCACAGGTTCATACTAATTTCAATCACAATATGTGTTTAACCCTTTCCCTCATAGAGGAAACCATGACAAGACCTATGTGAACAGCATAAAACCAGATCAGCCTGCGAGTAACTCGCAGGCTGATCAGGTTTTATGCTGTTCGCTGCTCCTCAGTGGTCTGGAAATGAGGACTTTATAATTAAATTTGGTAAGGTTTAACTGTGGTTTTCTGCAGATCAGGCTTTATGTGGTACCTATTGAGTGCGTCAAAATGAGTCTATATGAGGGAAAGGGTTAAATTGAAATCAACTATCTCTCACAGATGTCAAGCATTTCACTCTTATTGTTATGATATATAGCATGTTTAATTGATATTGTCATTTAAAGTCAGGAAATAAAACAATTACAGGCAGAGACTACAAGATGAGTACTCAAAGCAGGTCAGTGCAGTGTTTCAGCAGTGGGAGTCTGACTTGGAGAAAATACAAGATCAAGAGAATAAGCTTAGTGTAAGTTACTATGGTGCTCCTAAGCCATTTCATAAACAAGACACACATTAATCTAATCTTTGTATCAAAGTCCATAAAAACACAGGACATTTATAACTATGGTTTTTAAGAAAAGATGAAGGAAATGTTTTCTTTAATTTCAGTGACTTTCTTATTTATATAACATTTCTTTGAGATGAGGGAGATCGTCTAGTTCTTATTTTGTTTTTCTTCCTTATATTTAATAACACTTAACTCTTCAAAAACTAACTTGTTAAACCATTTACCTTTCATTTTTACAATAAAACTAGCATATATGACCCCCCCCCCCCATACACAATTATATGATTTTTAATTGTATAATTTTATTTTGTATTTCTGTATAAAGTTAAATTTATAAATTGAATTTATAAGTACTAAAAGTCTAAAATTCCTTTTAAATATATTCAAACGTTTTCATTAATGACCTTGAAAGGAAATTTAAAAAAAAAGGCTGACAGCAACAGTCATAACCTTGATGTTATAAGTAATTTATGAATAGTCTTCAACACAAGTCCCGGAATATTCAAGTGCAGTATTTCGTGGTACGAACCGCGGTATTTACCTAAAAACCACGGTATACGGTGGTACAGTTCCAACCTGTGGTTCCCAGCTCAAAATTCAAATAGCCTCACATCTATGTAGTGTGCTATGAATGTTTACAGCTGCTGTACAAACAGCATCAGAAGTTGTTTGAGCAGGCCAGGGCAGTCCAAAGTCAGAGACTAAAGACCCTGAAGCAGCTTCATACACAATATCTCAAGGTGGGTCTGTAATCTTGCTCTCTGCTTCTGTGCTTGCTTGATTTATTATTTTATGGAATATGTTTATGCCTCCAAGTCTAGATCAGGCACATATTGTTTTTATGCCCCCACCACTTATAGGGGTGGGGGCATATAGATTTGCCTTTGTCTGTCCGTACGTATGTACTTCCGTCCGTCCCAAATGTTTATCCGGAGCATAACTTAAAACCTATAAGAGGTATCAACATGAAACTTAATAGGTAGATAGAGCTCAGTAAGGAGAAGTGGAGTGCACAAGAACCATAACTGTATTTTGTATCATTTAGGAGTAACTGCCCTTTGTTATTTTTCATACTTAAATTTTGTCCAGAGCATAACCCAAAGCCTATAAGAGGTATCAACATGAAACTTCATAGCTACATAGAGCTTGATGAAGAGAAGTGCAGTGCACAAGAACCATAACTCTATTTTGCATGATTTAAGAGTTATTGCCCTTTGTTATTTTTCATACTTAAATTTTGTCCGGAGCATAACTCAAAGGCTATAAGAGGTATCAAAATGAAACTTCATAGGTAGATAGAGCCTCAATAAAGAGAAGTTCATTACACAAGAACCATAACTCTTATTTTGTATGATTTAGGAGTTGTTGCCCTTTGTTATTTTTCATACTTAAATTTTGTCCAGAGCATAACTCAAAAACTATTAGGGGTATCAACATGAAACTTCATAGGTAGATATTTTCATACCTCCACTACTTATTGTGGGGTGGGGGCATATAGATTTGCCTTTGTCTATCCATATATCAGTCCATCCGTCAGTCAGTACATCCATCCCGAAAGTTTGTCTGGAGCATAACATGAATACAAATACTGGGATTGAATTCAAAGTTGATACTTCATGCATTCAGGAGAAGTGCAGTGACCAAGTCACATAACTCTCAGTCAAGTAATTTGGAGTTAATGTCCTTTGTTCTGAAAGTTAGTCCAGAGCATAACTTGAATACTAATACAAGGATTGACTTCAAAGTTGATATTTATGTAGCATGCATACTGCAAGAGTGCTAAAGAAAATATTGGTGTAGTTACTGCAGCTATGAAAAGGCCAAGAAAAAAACCAACCAACCAACCGATGTTTAATTGGCTATAGCATGCCAAAAATCTTAATTATATATTGTATATTTTTAATTTGATAAAAAGCATTGAATGACCCTTTGTTGTTTTCCCTTGTACATTTTTGTTATGTCCTTCGATCATCTTCTCCTGGCTAGAATCATATTTCAGATTACCGTCGCCGGTGGCTGAGTTGTTAGAGCGTCTGCCTCTGGAGAGGGGGGTCGTGGGTTCGATCCCAGGGTGTGACATACCAAAGTCGATAAAAATGGTACTGGTATAGCTCCCTTGCTTGGCGCTCAGTATAAGGGTGGTTCCAGGACTTGTTGGCCCGGTGTCGGGATAAATTGACAGGGTGTGGTATCATGCCACATGTCTGTGGTGTGATACTGCAGTGTGGCAGCACTATATCTGTCTCAAGTAGACATAATCTCCAAATGACTGAAATACTGTTGGTGGGACGTTAAACGCAACAACAAACAAACATATTTCAGATTCATGACAAAGCACTTAGGTGGGGGTATTTGTATCCTATGGACACATTTCTAGTTGTCTTGTCTATCCTTTTGTCTGTCTGTGGACAACTATGTTTGCCGTAACTTGAACACTATACAAGATAATGGAGGTGTTGACTTAAAACTTTAAATTAAGATTGATGATGTCAAAATGATGTAGTTGGCAACATGTCCATTCATCCATCTGTTTTGTCCATCCGTTTGTACATATATAGCATCTTCCATGTAGCAACTGTGCTAGGATGCCTGTAGCACCTGCAGGGAGAAAAATGTGCGTCATCCATCTTTCTCTTTTGTGGAACATGAAATATTGTTTACTAGGACAACTCTGATTTTTAGCACTGAGTTTGGGGAGTGACATCAGTGCTATGATATACATCAGATTTTCACATGTTATCATTTCCCTTGCCTTGATCAGTTTCTCTACGAATTGTCATGCTTTGAATTAACCAACCTATTGGAACAATAAATCATATTTAAGGTGCTAGTAATGATTATTTGCTAAGTTGCCATTTTCATGCTTCCTGAACAATAAATCGGTTAAATGAGGCCAAAAAAAAAAAAAAAAAAAAAAAACCCAATTAGCAATTTCTATAAGGAATTCTTATTTTAAGATGTTTTTTTCCCTATCAAAAGTCCCTGCCTTTTTTAAAGGGCTGGACTGTGTTAGTTATGACTTCCCAGTGTTATTCTGTATGTCCAATGCAGGGTGTTGAAGACCTGGAGAAGAGCCACCAGCACCAGGCTACCAATGCACAGGCTGAGCTGAAGAAAGAGATGGGTCTACTGCAAAAAAAAATCTTGATGGACACAGTAAGAAAATGACTTTGTCTCTATATTGTTTCTAAATTGTTTGTTTTTTTACTGCAATCAAATCACTCTTCTTCACATAGTTTCTCTTCATAAAATCTCTTGTATGCATTCATATGACAAACTGTCAGTACAGTTTGTTCAAACCTAAGATAAACATAGATATGACATCAGCCTGTTTCATGTGTACTGTAAACTTTTTAAAATGAAAAATTTTAAGTACGGGTGTGACACTGTTCATATTCTCAAATTAAAGTACACTCATAAAGTACATCATTTTTTGCTGCATTTATTTTGTTTCATCTCACTTGACACATGTGCTCAGGATGAGCATTAAATTTTGTGACCAACGTTTGTCTGGCACGCGGCATCAACAATTACTTGTGATCACTCTAGGGGTATAATTTTGGCCCAATCTTCATGAAACTTGTCTCAGAATGTTTGTTTCCATGTTATTCTGAATGAGATTGAATTTTGGTCACATGGGGTCAAAAAGTAACCGGTAACAAAGTACCTGTAGCAAAATTACATCTTACTTAAGTTATCAGCTTGGGCATCTTGGACATTTTTGCTATATTACTTTATTTTATATATAAAGCAATGGGTTTGATTCTTACTACAACTTGTGGTGTTTCAATCTTCTATTTAGAGTTTGTTTTTCATTATCTGTAAAAAGTCTATTTATGTTACAATAAATAGTGTTACAATTTTATTGATTGGTATTTCAGAAAAAAATGAATATACTTTCTCCATTTTCATGACATTATAATTAAAACATGTTTTATGAGAGGTAATGTCTAACTAAATCATTAGAATGTAGTTTTAATGTATGACCTCCTTTTTTTCAGCAACAACAGGAAATGGCAAATGTACGAAAATCACTTCAGACAATGTTATTTTAGAATTTCCTAACAGAAGTGTTTATTTAGTCACACTGAAAGGAAGCCATACATGGAAATAATCCAGTTATACACAAATATCTTGACATTAATATCTATTTATTGATTACGATGGAGTATGTGATACACTGTTTATGTTGTTTTATACTTGTACATGTATTACAAGCATCCTAGTGAAACTTTAAAAACTATTTCAACCCTTTAATTATGTGAAAATCCTTTATTTGTGCTGAAAAACATTTAATGACCTTTAATTTACTCATGCAAATGTAATGCTTTCGACTTCAGTTTTTGGGTTGCCTTAGCAAAATGCCAGATTTCACCTTTCCTTACATTCTAGAATTTTAAGCAATCTTAAGTTGTATTCGTAATATATTACCACTGTAATTAAGCTTGATTATGGTTAAGATTGGACCAAGAGGCCTGACCTTATTGCTCTTAAATTATCGGAAATTAATAAAATGTTTCCATATGTACATTCTAGCATCTTCAGTTCTTGAGCAAAGTTGAAACTATGTAGAGACTATTGTTTTAATCTTTTAATTTTATTATGGCCCTTGAATTAAAAGAAAAAAAACAAAACAGATTTCGCCATTGTTACACGCTAGCATTTGCATTTAGCAAGCATTCTTACTTATTATGCTTTCTTTATCAAATTTTGTTTATAGCTTAATCTCCTAGCCTAATTTGATTATGGCTAATGTTGTACCAATTAAAATCCTTGATTTATGAATAAAAGAAAGAAAAAGCAATATCTTACTGTTGTTTGCTCTCATAACACCCAGATTGAGGAGGCAGTTTTGATGAAGTTTGGTGCCTAGGTTTATTTCTTTAAATCCTTTGCAGAAAATGATTTTAATTAATATTGTACAACACTGAGTTATTTTAATCTGTGAATTAGGAAAGAAATGCCAATTTTTTTTTTGTGGGTGGGTGGGGGGATATTGTGGTGTCCATTTTTTTTTTTTATTCATATCAGACTCAAAGTACTGTGTATGTATGTTTTTCGCATAACTATCGTTATATTGGTCCAAACCATTTAACATGTAAACCCTGTGATGCACAGATGTTTGTCTATCAAATAATGGGTACATCCAGCCAATAATGCTTAAGTTACATAACGCTTCAAAAGAAATGTTTTGCACGATTTACCCGTGCACTGTCTGAATAAATGTGATATTGGTACAAAAAAACAAAACAAAAAACGTCTCAATACTTTCTTCCAAGTTCTAAGAGAAATAAAAACAAAAATTATATTTTTTTTTTAAACTTGCCTCTCAGAACGTGAACGTGTTGAAGCTTGATGATACGTAGTAGAGGTGATTCCATCGATTCTGTCGCTTTTAATTGCCACAAATACACTGTAAGTTATCTTAGTTCAAGGTTTCGGCAAACTGGGACAGTTCGTGATCGTTCTCGAACTGCTAGGTCTCGCGTCACTGACGTCAAATTAGACCGTCATTTAGGACTGACGCATACAGGACGTCGCTTCCAAACCGCTACGGCTACAGCGAGACAGTACGGTATAAGTAGAGACACCGTTCTGATGCGTCTGTGTCACTTTGTCCGACCCATAAGATTTAAGCGAGTCTACGTGGGAAACGTGCTCTTACGACGTCATCGCGGTGCCCGAATGGCCTGGGCACGACAACATTTACATCGGCAAAGGCGTCAGTGGAATATAGTCGACTTTTCTGACGAATCTAGGTTTAATCTAAGCCACCACGATGGAAGGGTGAGGGTATTCCGAAGAAGAGGGGAGAGATTTGCTGGCGCTTGTGTAGTAGAGAGAAGGCAGTGTCATGGTATGGGGTGGAATCATGGGAGACAGGAAAACTGATCTGGTCATTGTAAATGGCAGTCTATGCGCAGCTGAGTACATATATCAAGTTCTGAGACCAGTAGTTGTTCCATTTATTCGCCAGCATGCTCCCGCCACACTGATGCATGACAACGCACGTCCGCAAACCGCACGGCTTATTCGGCAATATCTGAATGCAAACGGTGTTGCCGTCTTGCCTTGGTCTGCCGTTTCTCCAGATCTGAACCCAACAGAGCATATCGAGTGGTAAAAGCGAAACTAGGCTAAGTGCTTATATGGTAAGGTCCGGGCATGTTGTCAATAATCTTTAGGATTTAACAAATGTTCTATAGGCGGAATGGAACAACATTCCTTCACGTGTCGTGCGTTACGTCGATTCCATGAGACGTATTTTACAGGTAATACGACAAGCCGGGGGTCATACTCGATATTAATGAAAAAATCACATGAAAATCATAAAGAGAGTCAAAAATCGTATTTTAATCACAAGTAAAACCCATTAGCACAGTTTGCGTATTTTTAATTTTGACCCCTACCACATTTATTCGATTAACATGTCTCTCCAGAAACGGCTATATTTTGATTGAATACGTTATTTTGTAGGTAACTAAGTAGGCTTAAAAATAGTACAAAACATAAGCTTCTGTGAAGAAAAACTGACAAAATTAATCTAAACCCTATGCAGTTTCTTTTGCGTTTGAGTATATTGAATTAAGGAATTGATGCATATATCTACCTATACACAAGTGAGTTATGGCTCATTGTTACGTTTAAATAAGACATATTTAAAGAAAAGTTCCGTAAGAAACCATTTCTTGTAACTAGTTGGCTAACTGAAACCTCAAGTCCTACAGAATCCCCGACTAGTACCATATGTAACGCACAATACCCTAAGACACTGTCGTCAGGATTTAAATGCAGGTCGAACTCGGTAGAGGACAATGTCATATGATTTCAAAAACTTCACACGTTTTCCTACAACTCTAGTCAGTCAGCTGAACTCACTCTTTGTTTCATGATAACCCTACCAGCAGTCTCTCAGTGTCTTGAGCGCTTTGATTTGTTACATAATGGTCTGGGTTGAGATTCCATTCATAAATTGTATACCTAAGAGACCATGGCCTTACTTTAGTATGTACACAATCACATATTGTATTGATACGCCACTGAGCTCGGTGTGATGCAATGCAGTGATAACGGCTGTGGTAATTATGCAAATCAGCAATGCCTGCTTTTAATTTACCAACACATAATATTGGCTACCGCAAGTCTAAAAGCACTGCAATATGTATTCAACATACCTAAGAAAAGAAGAAACTGAACAATTTAGCTGGTTTTATTTCAGCGACGGAAAGTGGTCTGCTCGGCGAGGTTTGTTGTATTTTGACAACTTATTGTAACAGAACTGCTTTATTCGGCGGGGGATATCAATTCAACGAATTTGTTTCAACTGCATATCCACGAACATATTTGCAAACCTAAGGAAATAAATGGTTAAAATTAATCCGACTCTCTGACATCCTTACAATGAATGTTTCCTTATCAAAAGACAATTTAAATAATACTACAGACTCGCATTTTATTAAATAATAATAGCGAAAGAGGTCTTACATATATGTTTTAATATTTAAAAAAGGACATGGATTTTATCAACAGATTTTTTAAGAAGAGTTCCAATATATTTTTTACACATACTTAACACACTGTATGTAATGCAAAGACAGCAATAGATTGACATTGGTATAGGTCTGAAATCTTACCTGGCTATCTTGTTAGCCAAAACATTTAACTAAACAATTAGTTCAGTTTAGTAAAACAATTCATAATCTCTCACACACAAAAATCACTCACATTGTTGAATTTTACATACGAACATTTCTTACCAAGTTATCGTGGTATAAAAGCGAATTTTAAATTCTATTTCAAAGATACTTTAAGATGACCTTTCACTATCTTCATTTTGTCGGTCGGTGTTTCAGTTATAGTATGATAATATGCGCAAATTAAACAAGAAATATCTTTAAAAAAGATATTCGGCGTAGGATGAAAGAAAAACGAGATTTCCAGTCTTCTAGAACATTCCCAGGAAAAGCGCGCGAAAGACCGACGCACAACAAATTTAGTACGCTCTAAAAATAGTTCAGTATTTTTTCTATGAAATATACTTATTTATAGACGGTAATACAAAAAAATATATCTGTAAATAGGCTTGTTTGATATTTGTTCATATCATTATTGCATATGACAATTATGATATAAAAGCGTTATTAGTTGTTTTGGTTTTGGCGAATTAATTTTCAATGAGAGCATCTCGGCAGGCTGGAAGAATTCAATATACATAGTAATTAAGGGGTTTCATGTCATAACACGGTGGATTCTTTTTTGTTGTTTTAAATCATTTTCACAAAGTAGCATTCCTCAATTGATGGAAAAGGATTGTATTTAACTTACTGAAATCACTTTCATGTTTACATCAAAAAGAAAAGTAATAACACCAAGCTGAATGATATATACAAGCTGCACCCCTTATTCACAGTAATTTTATAGTCCATAACGATGCGTTAACCAATAACAGGAGTCCTTTTATTCAGCTTAGAATTATTTACCGCTGTTAGCGTACATTTGATTGGTTTAAGATGCGAGTTGAAATCGAAATTATACAGCTACGCCGAAAAATGTTCTGATACAAACGATTCATCAATATAAAATTTAATATTAAGAGAAATGGCTTTGAATAAACAAGAGTCGTATAGGAATACTGAAAACTATATCGTTTTTTAGACGGCGATATATGCTGAAAAACGATACCAGGCCTTGCTAATTTGCATATTTTCCACAAGTTTAACTGTACCTCTCCACGCTTAGTGCGGATCCATGCAACGCGAATACGAGTGGAATATGTTACACAGACGTTCAAATCATATCCGTAACCGCTTTTAGTGTGTTGTTGTTTGTTAACATGTTTTATTTTGCCATTATTTTGCACTGGAAGCATCAATTTTAAGCGTGAAAAAAAATTTCTTAACCTGAACAGCAACCCATCTTACGTACATGAAGATCTACTCCTGTAAAAAGAAAAAGTAGTGCTCCGTATGTATATAATTGACCGAAAGTAGTCCACACATTATTTTGCATGATAGCGAGTTAGATTCCTCCCAGGGCATTTCTTAACTTTGAAGCATTCTAGTATCTTAAATAATCAAATACCTGGTCACTTTCTACACGTACAAAACAACGGATAGAATTCGCTAGTTAAGTACGCAGCTTTTTATGAATGGAAGGTTCATGACCTTTACTCCGGATTATTATGTAACAAACAGAACCTCTGTAGCAACAGCGGGTGGAGTTTTGTCGTCATGTGTTCAGAAACGCTGGGTTTAGAATGTTAATCCCGTCGCCGTCTCTCAGCGCATTGTGCGCTTTGATTTTTAGCTCATCTGAGCAAAGTTCAGGGTGAGCTATTGTGATCCCGTGAGCGTCCGTCGTGCGTCGTGCGGCGTCAACAATTTTTAGTGTTTACACTCTATCACTTTTATTTCTTGAGCAATCATCTTCAAACTTTATGGCAATGCTTATGACTATAAGGTCTCAATTGAGTTCGATTATGGCTAAGATCCGTCAATTAGGTCAAGAGTTAAGCACCTTTTAATATTAAAAAAATGCCAGATTTCACTTTGTTTACACTCTAGCATCTGCATCTTTTGAGCAATCATCTTCAAACTTTATTGCAATGCTTATGACCATAATGTCTTGATTGAGTTTGAATATGGCTGAGATCGGTCAAGTAGGTCAGGAGTTAAGCCCCTTTTAATATTAAAAAATGCCATATTTCACGTTGTTTACACTCTAGCATCTTCATCTTTTGAGCAATCATCTTCAAACTTTATGGCAATGCTTATTACCTTAAATGTCTCGATTGAGTTCGATTATGGCTGAGATCCGTCAATTAGGTCAGGAGTTATGCCCCTTTTAATATTAAAATCTTGCCATATTTCACATTGTTTACACTCTAGCATCTGCATCTTTTAAGCAATCATCTTAAAACTTTATGGCAGTGCTTATGACCATAATGTCTTGATTGAGTTTGAATATGGCTGAGATCGGTCAAGTAGGTCAGGAGTTAAGCCCCTTTTGATATAAAAAAAAATGCCAGATTTCACTTTGTTTACACTCTAGCATCTGCATCTTTTGAGCAATCATCTTCAAATTTTATGGCAATGCTTATTACCATAATGTCTCGATTGAGTTCGATTAAAGCTGAGAGATCTGTTGATTAGGTCAGGAGTTATGCCCCTTTAAATATAAAAAATGCCAGATTTCACTTTGATTACACTCTAGCATCTTCATTTTTTTAGCAATCTTTTTTAAACTTTAAGACAATCTGTATGCCCATAATTTCGCAATCGGGTTCAATTATAACTGATATTGACAAGTTAATTTAGGAGTATGCCCTTTTTACCATAAAAAAAGCCAGATTTCACTTTTACACTCTAGCATCTTTATTTCTTGAGCAATCATCTTTCTCAGGTGAGCGATCAAGGGCCATCTTGGCCCTCTTGTTTATACTGATCATGGCTGGACAATATCCATGATAAGTCTGATACGTATAAGCTATTAAAATAAGCAACACGGGTTGGAGTTTTCATATACCGGTACTCCTACACTACCGTATCTTATCTAAATCTTCGACTTATCTCAGCTTGAATCAGTGGTATCTGGTGTATTGTCTCATCCATCTGATTAGTGGTCTTTAATGAAGTCCAGTGTTAGAATACGTACAACACATAATACACGAAATAACAATACACTGCTATTTTATTAAACAATCTCTGAATCTCTCTTTGTTTTTGTTTCATATCTATGCTTCTGAAGGTATTCATTGATAACAAGTACAGATTATTATTAAAGTATTTTACATGTGTGATTTTACCACCATACCTTGCAATGATGATTTTGAAATGAAAACATACACAGAAGATTAATTTTCAAGTAGCTCGGGATTAAGAGAAAGTATATATGCAATGTAAAGAAATAATATAGTTATGGTGCTAATCGTGCTTCAGAAATAAAATAATTGGTAAATATTTTTAATTTTCAAAGTTTGAGATGAAAATGTGTTTGAAAAATTATGAATAAAATGTTCATGTTGATGTTTTGGGAATGTCTTCGACAACAGACATTACACATGTTGACGCGGCTGTACAGCGTGGAGTGGGAGTGAGGCGAATGTTTCTGGAGCCGGGGTTGACGTCAGATGAAATAACGCTGGTGTTTCCGGACACAAGACAGCTCTATGTTTCCAAAGGATTCCTGGCGTATAACTCCCCTGTGTTTGAGAGAATGCTTTTCTCTGATTTCATGGAAAGGGGTGCTGCCAAGATTACAATACAGGACGAAACATTGGAAGACTTTTTATTATATTTACGCGCTATACAGACGAGAGATGAATTTGACATAGATGGTAAAATATTTTTTTCAGCACAAGGTTTAGCTCGGCTCTGTGTGTGTGTGTGTGTGGGGGGGGGGGGGGGGGGGGGGGGGGTTAAAGAAAAAAGTCAAGGTACTGTCATCGTTCCGGTGTCCCATCAAGCGGCACAACTCTTAGTTCGTTTTGACCAAATTATCTCCCTTCTTCAATAAAAAGAAACGGTGAAAAACTTTTAACATTGGTCATAACTTCTTAACCATTAAACCTTCTGTTATCAAACTTCACATACTTATTAACAATCATAAGGGCTACATTTCCACCAAGAGCCAAGCCATTACTCTTAGGTCCAGTTTGATCAAATTTATCTCCCACTTTTGAAAAAAAAAAACCCCAAAAAACTGAAAAGTAATAATTTCAACACTAAAGACAACATCCCCTCGAAGGAGCTTTTCTGTTAGATCCATTTTGACTAAATTTATCCCCTACCCTCCCACCTCTCTTTTTCATTTAACTATTTTGTGCTTCAGACAAAAACAGATGAGCGTTGGCATCTGCATGCGGTTTTTTGTTGTTGTTGTTGTAGTTTAGAGAGATTTTATGTACATATTATAAATTTGACTACATAGCTAAGGTTGTACATTTGCTGCCTTTATATGTTATGTCTATTTTTCCTTATTCATATTAATATAGCCATAGTGTCTATGGCTCAAACAATCTATGACTTACCTCGGTAGCCAAAAAGAATTAATAATTCGCACAATAGGTATAACAAATTAATTTTTGTGGGCTGCATATCACA
This sequence comes from Solen grandis, assembly GCA_021229015.1. Lineage (NCBI taxonomy): Eukaryota > Metazoa > Mollusca > Bivalvia > Adapedonta > Solenidae > Solen > Solen grandis. Next base: position 1,103,733 of record CM037791.1, read on the forward strand.
GGCTACCGGCGTGGGACCCCCCAATGATACAAAGTAACAATTTAAAACACACTTTATAACAAAATTTCACAATTCCAGAAAAAAGTATTGATATCATAAAATAAGAAAAGGTATGTAATTCTCCGTTCAAAACCTATAGGAAAACTGACATGATCGTATTCTGAACTTCGTATCTGACACAATTTTCAGCCGATTTCAAATATGCCGGGCTTGTTCAACGCAGAAACAATAGGCCTTTTCGTTGCCGAGTCGATTTTCTATCTTAGATAAACTACAAAGACAATACGAGTAATGAAACTCAATGGAAACTGTACTCGGACACGATATGACCGAAGAGATGCATATCACAGTCAATGCGCTTTTCAAATACCGCTATTTAACAATAGATTATGTATATTTAATTCTCACAAGTTGTGCTTTTTCCCCAGAAGTAACTAGTATCGATGCATTCTGCCCTCATTTGACTGTTGCATTTTGTTATGATATCTATTCTTTTCTTGTTTTTTTTTTTTTCGTTTTCCCCGGAGCCGTGCAAAATGGAACGTTTTTACAAAATTTTTTTCCCCATTAGCAAAAAGTATCGAAATTAAGAATAAGCAGACAATTGTTTACTTGAAACTTCTAGTCCATCAACAATGAATAATTGATATATATTTGAACAAATTTGTTATTTTGAATCGGTCGCCGTAACTAGTCAAAAAAGCGATATGCGGCTAACACCAAATGGGTGAAAACCCGACTGCATAAAGTACAGCCAGGTATAACCAACGACCGTAGGCTTACTCCCATGAAAAAAATCGAGTGGCCAGACGAGAACCCAAGAACAAAAAGTAAAAACAAGCTTTTGGACATGTTTTTCGAATTTTGTGGCAGTGAAGGTGAAGTGAGCTTGTACCGTGTCCAGCCTTATCCTTTACAAGAGACGGCTGACACGTGCCAAATTGGATGACGTGGCGTGTCCTTTCTTTTTCTTTCTTTCTGTTTTTTTTTCTTTCTTTTTTTTTACAGTAAAAATCTTTAAAAAAAAAGATTGTAACAATTTTTTTTTATCTATTCGGTCTTTTTCAGATGAGAACGTGTACGTGATAGTGCGTCTAGCCCAGAAATATCTGTCCATGTGCACGGTGAGGCGAGCATGTACTGTATTACAGAAGATTGTCCAGGACTCCAACCAGTTCCAGCCGGAACGTTACCTTAAAGTACTGCTAACGGCCGACAGGTGCATGCTGGATGATGTCATAAAAACGTGTATAGAGGAAATGGCCGAGTATTCGTCCACCTACTACATGCAACGGCCCGAGTTTGAGGCATTGTCAGTAAGGACAAAGGAAATGCTAATTATAAGAGACTAACTGAATTGAGATATTACTGTACATCGGCCCCGGGGATAGAACTTTTAAATGATTAGTTAATATTTTGAAATCTTTCACACTTCTTCATTTTCAACAGTTTTCCATTTGATTTTTTTAATCATTAAGAATCTATTCAGATTTTATCATCATTATCACTGATTCTTTATATGAATTGCTTAAAATGATTTTGCAAAAACAAAACGAAATAATAATACCAGTTTGATAACATATACACTTATATGTTGAGTCAGGGTCTCTTTAATACTGTATATATAGAGACCCTGGTTGAGTGAATCATATACATTTTCATATATCGTATATTAATGAAAGTCATTGTTTTCTCCTTTAGTACCTACAAATGGTATTACATATTTGCAAAGAGGATCATATGGTATAATAGTATATCCTCTAAAAATAAAGATATCACCATTATTATTTTATTATTAATCGGTCTCCTTAACGTTTAAGGTTTTTTTTTCATAAGTTTTGTTGCCAGTTATATTTTGAGACGAGGCATGTCAAGTTACGGTCACATTACAGCTAGCGATGCTTCACGATGGGTATGCGGTAATTTTTTTTTTTTTTTTTTTTTTTTTTTGCAATGCAAAGCGATGTGAAGTAAAACAATAAATGTAGTCTATAGGTTGTAATCACATAGCTATGAAAGCCAAATCGTGACAAGAAAAAATATTTTCGTCATCTCGTTAAACGAGATATTATCATGTAATGAGATAGATAACTATCTCGTATTAAGAGTTATTTACTCGTTATAACGAGTAGCAAAAGTGTTGATAAAATATAGACGAATTACTTCCTGATAAGACACAAGTTCAGTCCGAATGATCTGATAAGCGGTATTACTAAAGGTCTTTGGTATTACTTTTTGTCACTTTTTTTCCTTTTTGTCAGAGGCTAGCCTGTTTTATAGCTCTTAATTTTACCGACAGATAATTTTCTAGAATTATCTTTGAATCACAGACGACTTAAACCTGATATGAGGAAGGCAAAACATAAGCCTTTGCCAGCGGTATAATGTACTGTGGCATAAACCGGATATAGAAGATATATTTTTATATATCGCGTGCGCACGCGATAACTGTTAAGCTACCTGTATACCGCTGTTCAAACTCCTTATCCGCATCCCAAATAAATCATTACGGAAAGCCATGTGTCCACATCAGCTGAGATATTTCATAATGACGAGGCATTTTGAACATGAATGATTTAGGTTATTTCAGTTGCTGACTGGTGCTGCATGTTATCGTTATATGCTTAAAATTGAAACAACTTCATAACATCGGGAAGTACATGTACTACGTTAATTGTATGGTCTATCAATCTCACTGGCGTCTGTTTATGTCAAAAGCAATGGAACAAATAAATAATTAAACTAAATAACCCTATCAATACTAAATTAATTAAAATATCAATTGGAACTTTTCGTAAATACGTATGAAATTCAAAATGAACGCTTTGATTTTCAATCACGTTTCCGGGTCTGGCTGAAGTCTCGTGGGCGCGCGCGACTTCAGAAAATCGATATGGGCAAATCTCTGTTATCTATACGTTTTTGGTATGTCGAGGCCGGGGATGGGACCCCGTTATTGGTAAGATTTGCTATTTTTTTTATTTCCGTATATAGCAAAACAGTCAGGTTGTTGATGATCCTCGAAAAAAGTATAAGCTTTACAACAACAACAACAACATCCCCTTAGGTCAATGATACGTGACTGTACCTCCCGAACTCGGCGTGACAAATACCCGTATACAGGACCGTCTTTTAAGTCTTTTTAAAGTTAATCCAACATAGAATACAGCACATTCTTAATCGAACTGTCTCTGTTATGAACGTTATATTACAGCAAGATATGTTTTAATGAAGGTTAAATTGTATGGTTGTTTCATTCTTTCAAGTTTGACACAATTTTTAATTTCACACACACAAAACTGAGAAAACTTTAACCTGGAATTTTCATCCATGTACTATGGACTTCTTCAGCAGACTTAATTTATTCTTTATGTAAAAATACAAATATTTGAAACAAGACCAGAGTCCAAAACACAGCTGGTTATTTTTTAATCCAGCTGGATTTTGACAAATCATTCAGTCGCATTTATATTTTAATAAAATGCGAGACTACAATTTGATTAGCTGAACATAAACGAATGTTTCAGCCAATTTTTTTTATTATCATCAGAATTCTGTATTTTGTGCAGTTATGTTTGTCGGTATAATCGACTTGAATTCAGTAAAGTTCTAATCTGTTCAGAAATTTTAATTATACGACTATTCTAAAATATCAACCCATTTAAAAAAAAATAATCGGATTAAAGATTAGTTAATCCGCGGTATATGCAGGTGCGGTACTAGATTTTGATAAATGAAACGTAAAGTGTTATTGTACTAACCAGTTTTTATTATGAAACGTACTTCTGTTTAGGTCGTTTCCAAAGATTATGTAAAATGTTTTTGATGGAAGACAATGCAACTATATTTTAAGTTAAGGTTTATTTTTGTTGTGTCGCTGGGATTTTGGATTGTCAGAGGTATTGTCATTATTATTATTAAATGATTACATCGTCGGAAATCTCTATATTTGATTATAATCATGATCCATTCATTACATATTTAACATTCATATCATGATTTACATTAATATTTTCATAAAAAATGTTGTTGTTGTGTTGTTGTTGATGATGATGATGATGATAATTTATCATTTTTGCTGTTGCAGTTGTTATATTGTATTCATAAAAAAATCAAAAAATGTTTAAACTTGTTATTTTTATTTTGAAATGTTATTTGTATTCCTCTGTTTATCAAATATATATGATATTAAAATTGACATTCAATTAGTTGAATAAAGTAGAGAAGTAAAAATGTGATATATCTATGTCACCTCCTTAATAAAATAATATAATAATACATGTACTTACATGTTTACTTTTACACGTGAAATCCTTTATTATTGTTTGGATGAACACATGAACAAAAGCCGACACTAGTAATGATAGAAAAAATATGTATATAAATACATGACATTTATTTTTGAAAAATCTAAATGAAAAAGGTTGAATCGTCAGACAACGGATGTCTTAACAGCCGTATATAACATATGAACACTAAATATATTACCTTGTGATTTTTTTTTACAACGGGAGTACAGAACGAGAAGAACGAGCGTGTTTATTATCATATAATTGAAAAAGATGATAATCATCTTTGGAAAATATTATTATAATAGAACATCTATAGTGAAAACATACTTTTTTAATTTGTGCAAATTTATCGAATTAGTCTTTAAACGTAAACATGTTTCAATAATCAGGTGCAAAGCTATCCGGTCTCCGGATACGTTAACCACTGGCTTTTCACCATGCAGCCCATGTTTGATCCCCCACACCAAGGACTACACAAACGCCTCCAGAAGTGCAACCGAGTAGATTGTGCGTGTATGTGTGTATTTTATACATATACATGTTCGCGATTATTTTGTTCTGTTCTGTTCTGATAATTGCATCTACTGACAGGTCAAGATGACCCGACAAACATCGCGTGCTCTGCAACGAATTCTACTACAATCGAGGTCACGTGGACTGCGGCGACAAATACGGGGGTTCTTGGATATCACATCGACGTGGACAGGGCAGACGGTCTGAAAATAGAACACGTTGATGTATAACTACTTTATCGATACCTTACATACACTTAACATACGTATTTTTTCTTTCGACATTACACAAAGATTACGGTTTGTTGTTGCCTTAAAGACATATTTAAATGTTGATTACAGAATTTGACACGTTTATAGTCGAAGTATATCGCCCATTCCAACGTGCTCGTGTATGTTTCTAAATTTAATATTCTTTAATATATGTTAATTAATAAAGTATCCATTACTCTAAATTCATATATGCATTCATTCGTGTTTAAAATAGCAGTAAATGGTACACTTTTAGTCGTGGAAAAAAAAACTACTGTTGCTGTTTCTATCACAGCTGTAAATTATGTTGTTTTTGTTGCTGCCTTGGGGTTTAACGTCCGCCGCATAATAAAGCAGCACCGAGTATACAGTGACATCCGGTTAAAACAACCGACCTAACGTCAACATACAGGACCGTGATCGCGGAGGCTCCATACTTATACAATTCTGCTTTTACCATGAACTGTCCTCGCCATTTAGATTAGTAAAACTACTCCACAGCTATACCAATAATTTTCAGGGAGTCGATCTCAATGACCGTTTATTCGAGAGAAACACGTTTTACGGACTGGGGAAGTATGGTACCTACAACTTCACCGTCCATTCTTACACGTCGGCTGGAAATCTTACTGATTACGTCATCACGTGCATCACCGACGAGGATGGTCAGTACATCCGCCATTTGGGTGTTTTCCCGCTCTTTTTGAAAATAAATAGATAAATAAGTTTGTGACCATGGAAATTTTGTCCAATGAAAACCCATTTTAAACTTCTATTTCATTTAGACGTCAATACACATTTAGAAATAAATACGAAAAGTTGAGAAAACTATAAAACTACCATATATTCACTTTTTATCATTATCATAATCTCTTTTTCATGAAAAAGTAAGAGTTTGCTACATCATTTCTATACAGTGATGAACAATTGTTGAATAAACGCTTTCAAAACATTCAGTCAAGAACAGCATTTCGAAATCTAACATTAAAAAAAAAAATAATAAAAAAAACTTCTCCTAGTGTCAATATTTTTTATTTATTATTATGTATTTTTATAACAGTTCCAGATTCAGCGCCATTGTCGATGAAGTGCACGGCTGACTCGTACACGACGATCACGTGCACATGGGACGCACTGGGACAGGTCTACTGGAATGGTGTACTTCTAGGTGAGTCTAGATACATGCTATATTTAAAAACAAAAGTCGCATTCTGCAAGTAAGAACAGAATTAATAAATAATAATTAAATATGCATGCCATAAACGAATAAAAGTTATTTTAAATGATTTCTTTTTCAAGCTCATAAGGCCGCTAAATCAGTGTAGCTATACAACGTGATGTATGACGTCATTTTAAGCTATCACAAGCAGCATAATTTTCCTCGAAAGCATTTTATTTCTTCATCAATTCTAATGAGATATAGCGCATCGAAGCACTACACAAAAGCCCCTGTGATTATTTTGTCAAATGTGCAGTACAGTATTTCCTAACAAAATCAGCGATGTGCTTTATGTGTTAGCAAACAAATTTTCACGATCACGGGAAGGTTTTACAGAAAGTTAAGAAAAAATGTATATCTGACAAAAGAATTATTCGAAACTAAATGTGTATGGCACAATTTTCCGCTTCGCATGCGGTATATACAATTAACATTGATATAGAAATAAAATACTCGCAGCAGTTTTTTCCTCTGAATCGATGCAAACTATGCTTTTCGCGATAACTTAAATGACGTCATATACCACGTGGTATGGTCACACTGCTGCGATCTTTCGGCATCAAAACTTAAATTATGATAAAACACCTAATTTTCCTTCATTTTATGAATGTGATGGACGATGGTATTTACAAGTTTGGTTGCCATGACAAAATTGTTTCCTTTACATGAATACCGAGCCTTTGACTGTAGATATGAATAAGGATTTCTTATGCGCTGTAAAATTATTAATTTTCGTTGGCATTAAATTTCGTGGAATCTTAGTATATTCACCGTCGCTTGCCGTCGCTGCGATAGTATTTCAATCATATAGCGACGTCCAGCTAATTACAGGTGGAGGAAGACCCCGAGTACACAGAGGTACACGGGTAGAACCACCGACCTACCGCAAGCCAGCTGGAAGGCTTCCTCACATGAAAAATCCGAAGTCCCTACCGGGATTCAAATCCACAGCGGTGAGGGGCTGAGAGATTTGTAGTCCATTAATGTAACCGCTCGGCCACGGCGGCCCCAATTTCGTTCGTACATGTATTCGTGAATTCATGTTTTAGAAAACGTGAGGTATATTAATTAAATGGGGAGTGATACTCGAGGATAAAGACGTCCACGAAATAGATGAAACTTAGTCGCCCACGAAAATTAATAATTCCACAGTAGTTTGTAGAAAGGACTACTTTCATCAAAACAGCATAATCGAATTCTTTTCGTACATAACGTCATTACTCATAGAATGGATTGGCACATGTTTTCCTCGTACATACAATTTGAATTATAATGTAATAGGTGTCTACAGGTTTCCTGTCTTAAATTGAAGATATCTAACATGAAGTCATGTCTTTTTGTGCGAGACTGTTTTTAAAAATTATTTGTACCGATTGTTTATATCTGTGTACATTAAGTACCCTTTGATGTTACGGTATGAAACTTTGAGAGTTATTGGTATCAGAATGTGCTCCCGGTTTATAGTAATACAGAGCGATGAGCTCGAGTACCTGGCACCGCCACGGAAGCTGGATTGGTCTTATCCTGACAGTTCAAAACCAGCTGGAGAAACCTTCACTTTATCTGTTCTTTACTATCAAGCATAAATTACCTTCTTCAACACTCTTCCGTCTTTCCTATAATTTCTCATTTGTCTTCTTCTTTTTTTGTTTCTTAGCGCACCATTACTATGACAGCACAACATATCAACGTAGCTGTAGAAAAATATAGTAATTCCTACTGCGCCGCACGTCTGACAGTGTGTCTGTCTGAACTGTCATTGTTTAGTAACAGATGAATACCAAATAGCAGTATTTTGTGTAATGGTGATTAAGGAAATATATTTCTATACCAAATATAGGACTAGTTTGAATTATAGGTGTTCATGAGCTTTTTGGAAACACCTCGTGTATGTTACGTTTGGGTTCACAGGCTATCGGCTACAGTGGCTGGCTACTAACATCTCGTATATCTTCGAGGACACGACGTCCAGTACAAGCTACCAGGCACGTAATCTCATAATGGACACGGAGTATGTGTTCATGGTGAACGCGTACACCAGCGTGGGGAACGGACTGATGTTCAAGTCCGACATTGAAACCACACTAGGTAATGTTTGTGTATTATAACTGGCATTCTCAGTCCCAAACCATGCAAACCTTTGTTTAAAACAATTCATATAAAAGACGTCATATCATGTGAACATCTTGAGAACCACATAGTCCACAAAACCAATGTTATCTTTAGTCACAAAGACGGTGAATGCAATTAAAATAATACTAAATAAATATCGAAATGGAATATTCATTCATAAGATACACGTGTATCACGGTTGTCCGGCTTAAACTTCCATAATAGAATGTCGGCTTGTAGGAACTATGGTCATTATATATAAGCCAAACCCGAGTCTAGGAACTGCTCTTCATCAAAGGAGAGTCAGCTAACCGTCTCTGGTTGTTATTATTTATTCTGAAATGATATATGCATCTCAAAATTGTCTTATTGAAACAGACCCCTTCCGTTACCTAACTAGTGAAGCTTTAAAGATATTAATTCAATATCATTGTGTTATTTTAAAGATGAAAGAAAGCTGAACTATACATTATATTTCGTTGACATCTCGTTATCTGCAATCAAATCAATTTTGTGGACATTTGTGTTCTGGACAATGTAACTACATAATTTTGTGGGATTTATATTCTGGTTAATTCCGTTAACCACGTCAACGAAAATTGTTCACATAAAATGAATGATTTTACTTTATAAATAGAAAAATGTAGTGCATGACTTGTCTTTCCAGGTGGACCAACGGAAGAAATCGGTGAGTAGTTTTACTAAATATATCCTCTGTAGTATAAATGGTCAGATTTTTTTCCTACATACGGGTCTTTTTGTACAAGCATGAGAAGATATGCACGTATGTATGTAGAGTTCCTGTAAATTACATTTGTAATGGAGAATTAACCCTTTCCCTCATATAGACTCATTTTGACGCCCTCAATAGGTATCACATAAAGCCTGATCTGCAGAAAACCACAGTTAAACCTTACCAAATTTAATTACAAGATCCTCATTTCCAGACCACTGAGGAGTAGCGAACAGCATAAAACCTGATCAGCCTGCGAGTTACTCGCAGGCTGATCTGGTTTTATGTTGTTCGCATAGGTCTTTTCATGGTTTCCTCTATGAGGGAAAGGGTAAATGACTGTTCGCACTAACTGATTCTATGAACGAATATAAACTACGAGCATGTGCAGCATACATCAATCTGATTACTAAGGCTTTTTTTTATTTATTGTAGGCATTTTGAATTAGATTTTAAATATAAAGACCATAGCAGAGTACAATGTATAATAAACATTTACAGGCCGAACATATAATTACATATTTCCACGTTAGTCAACAAGTTTCACATTTTTGCACACAAAAAAATCATATGTAAGATTTCATCTGATATACATGTGTATAATATCTTAGTATATAAGAGCATTGAATAACCAATATTGTGTATATTTTCTGTTGTATTTGTATTTCGAAAGTATTTATATTTTTGCAGCCCAAAAGTATTTCTGAAATTAATCATTCAATCATTCAAAATAAGGAAAATTACTTGTGCATGCTCCCTTTAATATAATAGAGCGCTTATGAAATCACCTGATTTTCCAGAAAATATCACCAAATACTACTGTTATGAAGCTGTTCCGGGCGTGCTAGAGTTCGGCTGGAACGAGATGCCGTGCACGATTTACGTGGGTATAATTGGCGGGCTGTTTTTCGTCTGCACCATCTTCATCTGTATCTTTGCCTGCCAAGCGTGCTGCCAGAAGGGAAGCTCGACAGGCATCCAGATCAACACATTGTGAGTAGGAATGGCTGAATATCAATTTAAGATTTGTTTCTGAGCAAACAATAATAACAAAATCAGTTATTGCTTTGACATATAGTCTAAAATATCATACATGTATATTACAAGATTAGCCATCACTAATATTTAAATTAGTTAGAAACACAATCCACTATTCCTGATTTACGAGATTCAAGGACACGAGTCATTGCGGCGAGTGCCTTAAAAACTAACACAAATGAACTATTTGGGTATTTTATTAGAGAAACAAGAATGATGAAATTGCCTTTAGTATTAATCATTATCCAACGCTAAGAATGGTTCGTGGAATTCCAATAAGGTACTTAAATTGTGCAAATGTACATATGTTAAACAAACAGAATTTTGTCTCGTCTCTGCTGACATGCATATAATGCCATATATCGTTCGAGTGCTGTTTCACACCCATGTGACCTCGTGGCCGGCGCACATGTTTTAGATAAGATTGGTTAAGATTATGACGTAACCGATATTAAGGCAATGTAGAAGACACGAAACGGTGTTGAAACACGACAATAGCATGTCAGCAGAGACGTGCTTGACAATGTCTGAAGCAAAGTTCAATATGTTTTAGATGATGCGCTCCATCAAAAGTGTTGCTGGTTATGATTTAAATGTCTACATAACTCATTCTACTCGTATTCGTAAGCGGATACGGTACTGAGTGCGGATTGATACAGTCGGTCGTGATATTCCGTTCACTAAATATTTGCGGCTTACGCCGAACGCCTAAAAAGAGGTTTTCGTAACACAATATTTGATATTCTCCATTTCCCCACCATCAACGATAAAAGAATGTTTGTTTTGCAACATAAATCTGTAATAGCAAATTTATTAAACAGAGATTGAAAATGTGACTAGAATTAAATGCCTATATAGGCTAGTCTAACAATCTTCTAAGTTAAGATAAAAAAAAGTTACTTTGTATTTATATTCTTCCTTCAGTCAAGGAAATGGTGGTAACAAGGATGATGGGGACTCAGAAGAGGAGGATTGTGATGGGAACGACGATGACTACAATGACAGAGCTAAAATACTAGATCAAGAACAAGCAATAAAACATATGATGACAATGGGGACGATGATGAAACGGACGATGACATGGACGATGACAGAAATTCTTCGAGAGGTACGTGTGTGTTTATGACTTGAAGTTTAAACAACTCTGTATATCATTATGAGTCATAGCTTAAAGAAACTGTATGCATGACTATTGTTAGATTTTGAATACATACATGTTGTTGTGTATTGGGGTTTACCGTCGCTGCGATAGTATTTAAATCATATAGCGACGTCCAGCTAATTACAGGTGGAGGAAGACCCCTGTTAGTTATATATCATTCCATTGATGTTTAGTAAGATCGTGAAAGTTTATCTATGGTTATGTTTGACTTAAATCAGTTCCTTAAATAGAAAAAATTGGAAAAAAACGTTTGGAAAAAAAACATTTAGTAGATTGATTGTAACAAATTTGCATTACGAGTTCATTTGTTACTTTGTTTCGTAAAATTAAAAGAATCACATATATTAATAGCAAATACATTGTATAATATTATTATATTTTGTAAAAATATGAATTTATTTTGCTAAAAATATCATGGATGACGAAAGTTTAATTCGTATAGAATCACAAGCTGGTGTTTTATTTTATATTCAAATTTAATACAGGGGCCAGTGGAATTCAGAGGGATCATAGCAATAAAGATGACAGTAAGAAGGTTGCTGTCGACGTTGAAAGAGCAGATGAATTCTCTGACAGTGATTATGATTCACAAGATGATTACGATCTAGAATCTGCCATCACGAACTTCAAGCGACCTGCCCAAGAAGCAAAAACAGTCAGTACAAATAGGCCTATTACCAAGAGTAAAAACACTAAATCAACTGATCACAAAGAGGATGAATCTACTGAAAGTAATGAAGATGACGACGACTATGAAGACTGGGCTCCAGACACAACAGAAAATCCTGACTCTAAACTTGATGTGATAAAAATGAAACCTGGTAAGAAAACAAAAGGAGACCTCGGTGATAAACAAGCCAAGAGCAATGGACAAAAAGCACAGGTAAATACATCAAATACCAAACACAATATCTTAGCTCCTGCCAATGAGACGGCTACTCTGAATCCAAATAATTCTGTTCTTTTACCAATAAATGGTTGGAAATCACGAGATGAAATGCAAGCAGATAGTGATGACTGGGGAGAGGGTTCAGACGTTGAATCAAGGGTCAGTTCTGGTGCTAGAAATAAAGATCAACAAACTGAATTTATGTACGACAATGATGAAAATAATGATTGGGATGATGTTGATAGAACACTGAAAATAGGGGCAGGTGTACCGGTATCTTCTCCTCATAAAAATGGAACATTTATGAAAAAGAAGAAAGATACTAAACAAATGGATGGCGTTCTAAAAAATAAGAATTCCAAACAAGATAAAACTGGTACTCCTGATGAGGATCTCAACTCAGATTGGGATGACAATCCCACCATGATATCTGATGAATCAAAAACATCAGAAATTAAAGTTGGAGCAATTATGGAAGCAAACAATTACAGAAAGAAAAATGATTTGTTTTACATTCAAAGTCGATCAAAACTGCCTTTTAATGATTCAATCTCGAATGAGAGTGACAACTCAGACTGGGAAGACATGACAAAAGAGATGAGCACAACAGCACCAACATCGCTGGCTAACAAAGGATTTCATATAAACAAAATGACTAACTCCTTGATGCCAAAGAGTGTAAATATGCAGTTTGAAAATGGTTCAAATTATGCTAACACTGAAAACAAATCTTACTCAACAAAGAATGGTCATGTTAAGGGTGCTCCAATAAACGGAAATCCTGTATCGGACTCTTTATCTTTGCCATTAAATACTTCAAATAAATCAAATAAAGGTATTCTGACAATGAGTTCCCCTGGTAAAGACAATATGAAACCACATGCTCTTTCAAATATGAACAATGAAGCTCTTCTTACTGACTGGATTGATAATGATGAATTACTTACGGAAAGCAATGCTGATAAAGCTTTCACAGACTCGCTTCTTAATGGATCAAGGAATGTTGAAAAAGCTCACAAAATCTCTATTTCTAATGCAAACAAGCAGTTACCAATGGAATCAAATACAATGAAAGTAAAGGCCAAATCAAGGGTGCATGAAATAAATGAGCAGGATGAAAGAAATGCAAATATTGGATTGAATAGGACCATGACAACAGTTTTACCTGATGGATCTATAATCAATGTAAATATTGTTGGTGATTCTTTGGATAATGCTCCAAGTGGTAGTAAAGATATTGCAGAAACATCGTTCACTGGCAAACATCCACAAAAAAAGCAGAAAGTTCCAATGTTGATGTCAAGTACAAATCCCAGGACAAAAAACAATGTCAGCTCTAAAACCAATATTCCTGGAGTTCAAAATAAAGCCAATAACAAGGGATTCAATAAAACAAGTCAGGCTGCAGATCATTCACAGAGAGGCTTATTTGATAAAACACCAAAACCTGAACACCATGTTGACAATGTTGAAGATGTATGCATTACTGATGAGAGGAAAATTAGAAGTTCACAGGATAAACGATCTAAAACTATAAGACTTACTCCAGCATGGGCAAGGCAAAATTCAAGTGATGAGGTAATCAAGCGATCAAGGAAAACCCCAGTAAAAACATTTCAGGGGGAAAGAATAACAGTGACAGATGCAGAACCTGTTTTTGAAACTGACAGACTTGGAAAGAAATTCCCATTCCTGAATGCTGATACTTCAGAGGACAAGAAGCCAAAAGTTCCCAAACAATATGCTTGGTTGAAGCCAAACAAAAGTGAAACAGATCTACCTAATTGCATGCGATTTGAAAATATGGAAGTGTCACAGACAAAATTATCATCAGTTACATCAGCACCTGATTTAGAGGCAGCCAATGGAGAAAATGATGATTTTTCAAAATCAAATCACAACGCTATATTCTATGGATTTGGGGTTGGGAAATTCAGGAGAATGGCTGCTTCATGGATCAGGAAAATCAGAATGAAAAAACCTAAAACAATGGTGAAAGCAGATTGGGATTAAACTTGACATGTTCTTAGAATAATTCATAATCAGATGTTTTCCTTTAACAGCAGGAGTTGTTTTTTGTTATTGTTTGTTTTGTTTTTTAAAAAAGCATGTGTTCACAAATTTCACTGCATTATCATGTATAGATAATTATAATACACAGGAATGGTCTTGCAACAATAATAATTATATGAATACAATCAAGGGAACATATTACATAATTGGTAATAGCTTATAAAATATTGTTTGTTTGGGTTTAATATCCCAATGACAATATTTCAGTCGTTTGTGGACATTTGTCTACATGAGACAGAGTGCTGCCTCACCATGATATCACATTGTAGACAAGAAGCCAAATACCCCACCCAGTCACATTATCCTGACACAGGGTCTTCTAGTCCTGTAATACCACACCCAGTCACATTATCCTGACACAGGGTCTTCTAGTCCGGTAATACCACACCCAGTCACATTATCCTGACACAGGGTCTTCTAGTCCGGTAATACCACACCCAGTCACATTATCCTGACACAGGGTCTTCTAGTCCTGTAATACCACACCCAGTCACATTATCCTGACACAGGGTCTTCTAGTCCTGTAATACCACACCCAGTCATATTATCCTGACACAGGGTCTTCTAGTCCTGTAATACCCCACCCAGTCACATTATCCTGACACAGGGTCTTCTAGTCCTGTAATACCACACCCAGTCACATTATCCTGACACAGGGTCTTCTAGTCCTGTAATACCCCACCCAGTCACATTATCCTGACACAGGGTCTTCTAGTCCTGTAACTAGCTTTTATAGAGCAAAACACAAGGGAGCTATACCAGTACCATTTTAACAACATGAGTATATATGGCCGGGGATCAGACCCACATTCTCATAGTTATGGGGCTGACACTCTAAAGAATACTGTCAAAACCTTAACCCTTTCCCTCATATAGACTCATTTTGACACACTCAATAGGTACCACATAAAGCCTGATCTGCAGAAAACCACAGTTAAACCTTACCAAATTTAATTACAAAATCCTCATTTCCAGACCATTGAGGAGCAGCGAACAGCATAAAACCTGATCAGCCTGCGAGTTACTCGCAGGCTGATCTGGTTTTATGTTGTTCGCATAGGTCTTTTCATGGTTTCCTCTATATGGGAAAGGGTTAATCATGTAGTGAGGATATAATGTAAGAAAAAAAACAACCAAGGTTGCAACGTTTCATGTAGATTTAATTTCTCTCTTTCTCTCTCTAATAATTTTTTTTAATCTCTTTTGTAAAATAGATGAACACTTCTTTACATAATTTAAAGACATTAAAATGTAATTTAATAACAGAGCTGATTAAAAGTTATTTAAACATTTTCTAAGCCATTTTACATACACCACATAGAAAAGAGCAGCACCTGATCAAACCCTGCTGCTGGCAGCAATTCTAACAAGTTTCTTGATTTCAACACTCTTGTACTCTGTGTGTGTGTGTGTGTGTGTGTGTGTGTGCAAACATAGATATAATATATTAGTATATTTTGATGTAAATTTTTAAGAAGAGCCTGACTTCCACAATAGTGATCTATTCTATTCTATTAATCTTTTATCCTTAACAAAATGGGCTAGAATAAAACAATAATTTAAATAATTGTATTCACAGTACACAAGGACTTTTCATTCAATCGTGTATTATAACAAACCACATAATATGTAAGTAATACATCTCAACATATTTCGACTTGATCCTTTATTTTTGACACATCTGCAAACAGAGCATACCACCTCAGGGTCTCCCCTGGTTGCTACAACAAAATTGTTGCTCAGATTCTACAGAGTCTGCCACTGTTCCATAATTATACAATTTAAAACTAGAACTGCCATTGTAATGGGCAAATACCCCTGCATGTCGCTTTGTCACAGGGATTTTAATACAAATAACATGTAGATCAGAGATATGTAAATGTATTGGCTCAACATGGAAAAATTACGCGACAGAGAGTTATGGTTCTTAGTCACTGCACGCCCCCTCAATGAGATCTATCTACATATAAAATTTCATCTTAATATCTTTTATACTTTTTGAGTTACGGCCCGGACAAAGAAACGGACGGACGGACGCACGGCCGGACGGACAGACAAGCTGAATCCAGTATACCCCCCTTACAACTTCATTGTGCTGGGGGTATAATTAAGTCGATTATTATTTATCAAGTCATAAATTTATACAGGTAAAGGGTTAATATACAATGTTTGTTTATTGGGTTTAACATCCCTCTGACAGTATTTCAGTCAATTGGAGACTATGTCTACTTGAAAAAGATATAGTGCTGCCACACTGCAGTATCAAGCCGTAGACATGTGGCATGATACTACACCCAGTAACATTATCCTAACACCTGGCCAACCAGTCTTGGAACTACCCTGATATGTTGTGCACCATTTCTAATGACTTTGTTATGTTGCGCCTGGGGATCGAACCCATGACCTGACTTTCCTAAGGTGGACACTCTAACCACTTGGCCACTGGGGACAGTCATGCCTTATATGAAATAAAATGCTAGTCCCTTATATTTTGAAAAACATGGAAGAGACTGTATTTAGAAGCAAGATGTCTTAACAATGTAAGTTTAGAAAACAAGAGGCCCATGATGGCCCTAAATCGCTCACCTGAGATAAATAGGTTGACCCAAGGAACATCTGTACCAATTTATTTTAAAATCTGGCCAGTAGTTTTAAAGAAGATGATTTTTAAAGTTTTCATATTTTTTTTCTTTTTGTTGCCATGGCAACCAGAGTTCTAAATGGATCAAGTTAATTTTAGGAACTTTTGTGAAGGTTGACCCAAGGATCATCCCTGCCAAGTTTCATCAAATTCTGTCCAGTGGTTTCAGAGGAGATGTTGTTTAAAGGTTTCTCTATATACATATAAGGCAAATAAGCCCCACCCCTGGCGGCCATGTTTTTTTACGGATCGGAATAATTTTAGCAACTTTGGTAGAGGTTGACCCAATGAACATCTGTACCAAATTATTTTGAAATCTGGCCAGTAGTTTTGAAGGAGATGATCTTTAAAGTTTTCAAATTATTTTTCTTTTTGTAGCCATGGCAACCAGAGTTCTTCATGGATCAACTTTATTTTAGCAACTTTTGTAGAGCCTCACCCAAGGAACATTCCTGCCAAGTTTCATTAAATTCTGTCCAGCGGTTTCAGAGGAGATGTTGTTTAAAGCAAATTGTTGACGACGGACGACAACGGACGCCGGACGAAGGGCGATCACAAAAGCTCACCTTGAGCACTTTGTGCTCAGGTGAGCTAAAAACATCAGGATGAAATAAAATTAATTTTCAAAGCAGGTTTTCATAGTATTTTAAAACATTTATATTTCTACTCTAGGTAACATATATGACATACATTAATAACTATTATCACTGTAAAATAGTACATGCATCACATCGGGACCTGGATATATAGTCATCACAATGAATTATTATACCCCTCAATCCAAACATTAATGAACATGGGAATTACATGAACACATTATCAAGGCTAAAGCTTAACTATAAAAAACACATTGGAACTCTAAATATATATCAAAAATCACAAAACTTCCATTTTCTGTTATCTGTCTGTATCCTTTTCGTAAAAAAATCGCAAAATTCATGAAAGTTCATCACTGTACCAATACCAGTCTCATGCTCCATGTTAATAAACTCTTGAATATTGTTGGTAAACTCTGAAAACAACAACAACAGATTTTAATGAAGAACTATCAATAATATAGTATACTGATCATAACAGAACTATATAAAATTGAGAACTGTCATCTAAAGATGTTTTATATATCAAGGGCCATAACTCCAGACATATGTCTGATATCAGCCATAATTGTACTGGGCCAAAATATAGTCACTGACATGGGTTTCTACTTTTGATTAAGATTGCTTGATAACGTGAATGTTAAAGTGTAAACAAAGTGAGTAAAAAAAGTGAAATTTGGCATTTTTGAAAAGTTCAAGGGCAATTATACCAATATAATTGATCTAGTCTAAGTCATTATGACTTTAAAAATTATCAGAATGTTTGATCAATATTGCTCAAGAAATTAAGATGCAAGAGTGTAAACAAAGAATTTGTAGACAACACATAAAAGACAAATGGCAGACGTCAGACATCCAACGATGTAAATTACATACACTAATGAGCTGATAACAAACCTATCATCATCATCATCATCATCATCATCATCATCATTTGTCTCATCACACAATATCATTATCATTTATTTCACCATCAACATTAATAGCAGTAGCAGCAGGATGAAGCCAGACAACCCACCTGCAGTCTGTATACAGGGGTAGGTAGGAGGAGGTTTGAGCCATCTGTTCTCCTTGTCCAACATGTGGGACCGGTCAGAGGCAAACGTCTTTATAAACTGTTCTGCTTCTATCACACGAAACTGCCTGCAGTTAGACAGGTTAGGAACAATATACTATATAAACATAGAAGGCTTGCAACATGCATTATTCTCTGATAAATGCACAATTTAGAAATAATGTACATAATGATTTTATGCAGACAAACATTCTGACAAAGTTCTGTGAAGATTTGACTAAAAATAAGGCCCCTAGTGTGATCATAAGGTTTTCCTGACCTACATTTTGACCCCAAGTGACCAGTTTTTAACTCATCCAAGCTTCCATGGAGTAAAACATTCTGACAAAGTTTTGTTATTGGATCAAAACCGTAGCTTCTAGAGTGTTCACAAATTGTTGATGTTGCGGAAAACACTTGTATACTATTTTTTTTTTTGTTAAGAAAAATCCATGATGTAGCATAAATAATTTTTAAACAAAAAGTAAGATTATCATTCAAATAAAGGATCTTAGTCTGGATGCTTTGTTAATAAATTATGACCCAAATCCACAAAACTCATTTCAAAAACTTTTAATGCAATGAAATCTCAAATGAAATATTTACCTATGAAACTGTGGTTTGTAAAACATGCATGGTTTAATTGCCTCGGCAGCATAACTATGAAAACTATAGGGGAATTCCTTGGTGGAGTCTAAATCATAAACCATTGACTCTGGCAGCCTCTTGTGTACAAGTATCACATGGTAATCCTGTAATGAAAACCAGAACTGTCACTAAAGGCATTTAACACCCCTGACACACTGCCTGTACTCAAAAATATAAACAAGAGGGCCAAGATGGCCCTAATTAGCTCACCTGAGAAAGATGATTGCTTAAGAAATAAAGATGCTTGAGTGTAAAAGTGAAATCTGGCTTTTTTTATGGTGAAATGGGCATAACTCCTAAATTTACAAGTCAATACCAGTTATAATTGAACCTGATTGTGAGATTATGGGCATAAACATTGTCTTAAAGTTTAAAAATGATTGTTAAAAAAATGAAGTTGGTAGAGAATAAACAAAGTGAAATCTTGCATTTTTTGTATTAAATGGGGCATAACTCCTGACCTAAATGCCCCATCTCAGCCACAATTGAACTCAATCGAGACATTATGGTCATTAACAATGTCATAAAGTTTGAAGATGATTGCTAAAAAAAGGAAGATGCTAGAGTGTAAACAATGTGATATATGGCTTTTTTTTATATTAAAAGGGGCATAACTCCTGACCTAATTGACGGATCTCAGCCATAATCGAACTCAATCGAGACCTTATGGTCATAAGCATTGTCATAAAGTTTGAAGATGATTGCTCAAAAGATGAAGATGCTAGAGTGTAAACAAAGTGATTTCTGGCATTTTTTTGAATATTAAAAGGGGCATAACTTCTGAACTAATTGACGGATCTCAGCATTAATCGAACTCAATCGAGACCTTATGGTCATAAACATTGTAATCAAGTTTGAAGATGATTGCTCAAAAGATGAAGATGCTAGAGTGTAAACAACGTGATCTGGCTTTTTTTATATTAAAAGGGGCTAAATCCTGACCTAATAACGATCTCAGCATAATCAAACTCAATCGAGACTTATGATCATAAGCATTGATAAAGTTTGAAAATGATTGCTCAAAAGATGAAGATGCTAGAGTGTAAACAAAGTGAAATATGGCATTTTTTGAATATTAAAAGGGACATAACTCCTGACCTAATTGATGAATCTCAGCCATAATTGAACTCAATTGAGACCTTATGGTCATAAGCATTGCCATAAAGTTTGAAGAGGATTGCTCAAAAGATGAAGATGCTAGAGTGTAAACAACTTGAAATATGGCATTTTTTGAATATTAAAAGGGGCATAACTCCTGACCTAATGGTACGATATCAGCCATAATCGAACTTGGCCGTGACTTTATGGTTATAAACATTGATATAAAGTTTGAAGATAATTGCTCATGAAATGAAGATGCTAGAGTGCAAACAATGTGAAATCTGGCTTTTTTGAATTTTAAAAGGGGCATAACTCCTGACCTAATGTTCCGATATCAGCCATAATCGAACTTGGCCGAGATTTTATGGTTATAAACATTGTTTTAAAGTTTGAAGATAACTGCTCATAAAATGAAGATGCTAGAGTGCAAACGAACAAATTGTGGACGACGGACGGACGGACGGACGATGGACATTCATCGATCCTAAAAGCTCATCCTGAGCACACGTGCTCAGGTGAGCTAAAAAGTCAATAAATCATTTAGAAAGTAGGGCACACTGAAGACAGTTGTTGTGCTTATCACAGGGTCAACTCCTCACAACCAGTATCAAAAACAAACCTGTGTTCTTTTGTGTAAACCTGGTCAGCTATAAAATAACAATATCAAAGAAATGTTATTTGCTAATCTGACAAGTTAATTTGAACAAGAACTGTCATAGAGGTGACAATGCCTCTGCATGCTGCTTTGTCACAGAATGAAAGTACCTGTATGTTCTAAATGTTGAGAGTATCCACTATGAATTTAAGAAAATAGAGAAATTTCGGAACAAATCTCATGAAGAATCTGTCAAAAGTATTTAAGTAAGTTTCTATAATCTTACATTTTGAATTAGTTTGTGAACTCACCTGAGAAAGATGATTGCTTATGGTGAAAAGGGCATAACTCCTAAATTAACTAGTCAATATCAGTTCTAATTGAACCTGATTGCGAAATTATGGGCATAAACATTGTCTTAAAGTTTAAAAAAGATTGTTAAAAAAATGAAGTTGGTAGAGAATAAACAAAGTGATATCTTGCATTTTTTGTATTAAAAGGGGCATAACTCCTGACCTAAATGGCCCATCTCAGCCACAATTGAAAGCAATTAAAACATTATTGTCACTAACAATGTCATAAAGTTTGAAGATGATTGCTAAAAAAATGAAGATGCTAGAGTGTAATCAATGTGAAATCTGGCATTTTTTATATTAAAAGGGGCATAACTCCTGACCTAATCAACAGATCTCAGCTTTAATCGAACTCAATCGAGATCTGATGGTCATAAGCATTGCCATAAAGTTTGAAGAAGATTGCTCAAAAGATGCAGATGCTAGAGTGTAAACAAAATGAATTATGGCATTTTTTTAATATTAAAAGGGGCATAACTCCTGACCTAATTGACGGATCTCAGCCATAATCGAACTCAATCGAGACATTATGGTCATAAACATTGTCTTAAAAGTTTGAAGATGATTGCTTAAGAAATAAAGGTGATAGAGTGTAAACACTAAAAATTGTTGACGCCGCACGACGGAGGACGGACACTCACTCACACTGAGTCCAAACTGTAGCTTGAAACTTTTATGTGGTCTTGCATGGACCTACATGCAAATCTTCAACATTTTTTTAAGTAAAAAAAAAAGTCCATCATTTAAATATATTCCAAACAAGTATAATATCTGGAAACATAATGAATTTTATTCAATAATTGATTTCCTACTTGGCTAAATACTACTATGTATTTAAGTTTAAACATATATTTTTAATGAGATGAACTACCTGGATCCTGGCATGCACATACATACCAAATTGGGTGACATGATTTTTGTTTGTTTACTTGGTTTTAACACTCCATTAACAGTATTTTAGTCACTAGTCACTTTCTACATGAGACAGATATAGTCAGCCTCTCTGTGACATGATACCACACCCAGTCACATTATCCTGATATCCAGGCCAACTAGTCCTTGAACTACCATTATATGCTAAGCACCAAGCAAAGGAGATAAACCGATACCATTTTTCACAAATTTGGTATGTGGAGTTCACTCCAGCACCAGGTCGGCAATGTTTGCGTTTCAAGCCATTGTGTATCAATGCGGACATGAACCTACCCACAAAACACAGCCATCTTCCTGTTTGCTGGACTTCTGACACCATAAAGGAATCTTGAAAAAAAAAAGCAAACATCATTACCATAATTGTTTTCTTCTGACAAATGAATTCTTAAAATGATCATCTTTAAATGATTTTATATTTGTTCACTCATTAGTACATTCAACCATCAAACCAAAAGACTGGTGTACATTTGGTGACATTGTATACATTTGTTTGGTACCATGCTGTTGTCACAAGGCAAATTATGACCAAATATATTATATTTTACATGTTTAATATTTAATAACTTACAGATATCATTTAAAACTTGTTTTAGATCATTTGTTATGAAACATTCTAAAGACATTATTACAGAGCTTGATGTTTATTTGTTAAATTCCCCTTTCGTAACATTGTACTTTCTTTCTCCCTTAGACATCCTTAATCTTACAGTTTATTTTGAGAACCAGCCATTTATGTACTAATTATTTGCTCATTTATCTGTGTCAAATTGAGCATGTTTTGGTTGCATGTGAGAGGGTCAGTTGAATGGAACTGTGTGGTGAAACATCTGTAGAAAGAGAATAAGATTATTGTAGATTTGTAATATTAAGTTGAATTTAGTTAAATAAAGAAGATGATGTTAAGCTGTCTACAGTCTTCGCTAATAATTTCCCAGTGCAAAGGAGAAGAGTGACAGAAGAGAAACAAAGAGAGATAACATAAAGTAACAGTGGGTGAAAGTTAAACCCTGTTACACTGTAACACCACTGTGATGTATACCTACCTAACATCATCATTCTGATACTATGTCAGTAGGTCATTAACCCTTTACCTCATGAATATTCATGCATGTACAGATTTATGACTTGATGAATTTTAATTTACCGAACTTTATACAGTATAAGATACAAAGGAATTTTCTTTGCTGAGCAGAGAAACATATCCAGAGCTGCAAGCTAGGGACCCAGCTTCAGTCATGTACAAACTACTGACCACCTAACTCTTATGCATATGCCTAGCAACTTGTTAACAAGAAAGTCAGTAGAACTGACAGATGCTCCCCGAAGAACGTCATTGTTACAAATAAGGCCTTGGTCAATGGGTGGGAGGATATGTTGAAATCCCCATTCCTAAATCATATCTATTCTCCTCATCAGATGAGATGTTTTACCAACTCTAATTTGGAGACTTAGTAACAGTTTACTATTTAATATGATAATACCTGTTACTCATCAGATCTTTCATTGATTTTTTTTAAGTTTTTATACTACTAAAAATTAAGTCATACATTTCAATGTGTGCTCATATCAAAGAGGTTAACCAACACTCTTGACATATGACTGGATATTTGAAATAGTGTATAATGGCCTAAACAACAATTAGCTGACATGATTATGATTGACATTACTAGCATATTGAATTTTGTGGGTTTTGTTTAAATGATATCTCCTGTTAAATTAGGCAAATGACATGAATATTAGTCAACAACATGGTAGTAGGGGCCATAACTCTCTTAAAAATTGAGGAACCAGGTCACGTCGACGATATGCGTATCTACTCTTGGTAATAAAGCTTCCCATAAAGTTTCATTGAATTCAAGCCATTAGTTCCTGAGAAATAGCCCGGACAAGAATCATGCAATATGTACTATAGGCCAAAAAGTCAAGGGGCCTTAACTCTGTGAAAAATTTAGGAATCGGGTCATGCTGACGATATGCGCATCTCCTCTTGGTAATAAAGCTTCCCATAAAGTTTCGTTGAATTCAAGCCATTAGTTCCTGAGAAATAGCCCGGACAAGAATCATGCAATATGAACTATAGGCCAAAAAGTCAAGGGGCCTTAACTCTGTGAAAAATTTAGGAATCGGGTCATGCTGACG
The DNA here is from genome assembly GCA_021229015.1 of Solen grandis. Classification (NCBI taxonomy): domain Eukaryota; kingdom Metazoa; phylum Mollusca; class Bivalvia; order Adapedonta; family Solenidae; genus Solen; species Solen grandis. The sequence goes on from CM037791.1 coordinate 1,128,075, forward strand.
ATATGCGCATCTCCTCTTGGTAATAAAGCTTCCCATAATGTTTCGTTGAATTCAAGCCATTAGTTCCTGAGAAATAGCCCGGACAAGATTCATGCAATATGTACTATAGGCTGAAAAGTCAATGGGCCATAACTCTGTGAAAAATTGAGGAACCAGGTCACGCCGACGATATGCGTATCTACTCTTGGTGATAAAGCTTCCCATAAAGTTTTGTTGAATTCAAGCCATTAGTTCCTGAGAAAGAGCCCGGACAAGAATCATGCAATATGTACTATTGGCCAAAAAGTCAAGGGGCCTTAACTCTTTGAAAAATTTAGGAATCGGGTCATGCTGACGATATGCGCATCTCCTATTGGTAATAAAGCTTCCCATAAAGTTTCGTTGAATTCAAGCCATTAGTTCCTGAGAAATAGCCCGGACAAGAATCATGCAATATGAACTATAGGCCAAAAAGTCAAGGGGCCTTAACTCTGTGAAAAATTTAGGAATCGGGTCATGCTGACGATATGCGCATCTCCTCTTGGTAATAAAGCTTCCCATAAAGTTTCGTTGAATTCAAGCCATTAGTTCCTGAGAAATAGCCCGGACAAGAATCATGCAATATGTACTATAGGCCGAAAAGTCAATGGGCCATAACTCTGTGAAAAATTGAGGAACCAGGCCACGCCGACGATATGCGTATCTACTCTTGGTGATAAAACTTCCCATAAAGTTTCGTTGAATTCAAGCCGTTAGTTCCTGAGAAATAGTCCGGACAAGGAAAGTGTGACGGACGGACGGACGGACGGACGAACGGACGGACGAAGCGGCGACTATATGCGTCACCTTCGGTGAGCATAAAAATCAATATGCCTCATACAGTGTTTGTCTAACCCATCTTGTTCAATTACTTTCTAATATTCTTAGATTTTTAATCATTTGTCATCAACTGAGTCCTGGTACTGACTTACCCGGAACTTTGGTTTGGGTAACAAGTGCACACTTAATGTTTTATTAAGAGAGTTGCTCATGTCATCATGTGACTGAATGACCATGAAGATGTTTTTATTTAGTAAACACTGTATAAACATCTAACAACATATACATGACCGTGACGGGGTTAACAACATGACATATGCAAGTAAACTTGTACACCACCAGAACTGGTTGAAAATCTGCAATAATGATGATCAGACAGAATTATGATGACGAAAGAAAAAGAATCCCATGAAGATAAATAAACAAATCAGTTGAGAAAGTATATGCTGGAGAGCTATACTGTAACTGTCCAAAATGTAACCTGGTAGCAAGACCAGATTTGAACCCAAGATTGCTGACAGGGCTAGTGATCTACCAGATGAGCTGCCAGGAGGCTTACATAAATCTTTCGCCAATAAGGGTAACATATAGGCCATCACATATTCCCCCCCAACCCCAGTTTAGAATATGTCCTTGAATACAAATGGCTATGTTCTTGACAAACCCAAGAGTAATATGTACTGGAGGACTATACTGTAACTGTTCAACATTAGGCACCAAATTTAAAAGGTAAGATAAATGTTCCACCAGACCAGGACACAAACCTGGGACCTCTTGCTTACAAGGCTAGTGTTCTGGCAAACTGGAATGTCACTGATAAGAGTTACTTACCATTCTGTCTTTATTTGATATAAACACGCAGTAGCAATGTTCTAATTCATTTGCCTTCCTTTCCTTGATAGAGTTACACAGCTGCCAGACATTTTCTTCACTGAAAATTAAACAATGTTGCATATGCATAAAAGTGTATAAACCAAATAACTGAGTATGAACCAATTGAGTATTTATAAAATATTGGAAGTTAAATAACAAATATGATTTAATAAATATGTATATTATTGTCTTAGATCTATAAATCACACCATATAATTTAAATATTTAAAGCATCAAAATGTACCCAAACGGAGTCATAACGTACCCGAATGGAATCAAAACATACCCACCTGTTGGTCAAAATATACCCACCTAATTGGTCAAAACATGCCTAAGTTAAATTCTTTTTATGACTTAAATGCGTTTTTAAAGTACAATTAATATGTTTAAATGTAATATTCACAGTTAAAGTTATATGTTTTTATATTATTTCATGAGTGCCATCAAAAGTATTCCATAACATATGTTTTAATGATAAAACGCCAAAATAAAAAATTTCATTCATTCAAACTATCATTTACCTGAACTAGAAGCTGGGAAAACAAGAAATCAATGTAAGTGTGAACAGCATAATCACCTCGCAATTAAAGTTACCATCTTTCACTCTTTTAAATTATTTATGCTATTAGCGCTTCATAAAAATTGAAAATGCCACGGGCAAACGCATTTCACTTGGTTGGTGTAATCTGCTTCAATTAAAGTTGTTTATAATTCAATTAAGACAAGAGCTGAAACACACAATTGTAGAGATCAAAGGTACCGGTAATCATGTATTCAAATGATATTGAATTAAATTCACATTTAGTTTTATACATAAATTATAAAAAAAACACATTTTTTTCAAAAATTAAAAGTATCAATAATAAATTATTTGAGAATATTGATATTTATATTTTGATATATCATAAATAAGTAACTTAACAAGAGGGCCATGATGGCCCTGGATCGCTCACCTGGTATCATTAGGCTATGTAAAATCAAGTGACCCCTGGGACAGAGCTAATTTTGACCCCAGGGTCATGATTTAAACAAAGTTGGTAAGAATCGACTAGACAATGCTACACACCAAATATCTAAACTCTATGCTTTGTGGTGTCTGAGAAAAAGATTTTTCAAGTTTTTTTCCTATTAGCCTATGTTAAATCAAGTGACCCCTGGGGCGGGGCCAATTTTGACCCCAGGGTCATAATTTGAACAATCTTGGTAGAGAGTCATAAGATCATGCTACATATTAAAAATCAAAAGGCTAGGCCTTGTGGTTTCAGAGAAGAAGATTTTTCAAGTTTTTTTCTATATTAGCCTATGTAAAATCAGGTGACCCCTTGGTGGGGCCAAATTTAATCCCAGGGCCATGATTTGAACAAACTTGGTTGTGATCTACTAGACAATGCTGCACACCAAATATCTAAACCCCAGGCCTTGTGGTTTCTGAGAAGAAGATTTTTCAAGTTTTTCCTATATTAGCCTATGTTAAATCAAGTGACCCCTGGGGCGGGGCCA